>AYEL01084987.1:0-44967 GCA_000484575.1 Olivierus martensii
TGAAAGTGTGATGCTAAAATTTTTAGAACTGTATCATAAGCATGATTGACTTTGGAATCACCGACTAGATAAATATAAAAACAAAGATGCAAGAGAAAATGCTTTGGGTTCCTTCAGCTAACTCCAGATTGATGAATTTATTATTATTATTATTTATTTGAAATTATTGAGTTATTTTTGTTTAATTATTTTTGAAATTATTGTCATAAAGAACGATTATTATATAAAATTAGTATGAATCTTTCCATTTTATCTAAAGACGGGTTCTCACGAATCAAGTTTAGTTGACTGATTAAAGTTGATCAACAAAAGTTGAATATGACTTGAATCAGTTTTTGTTCACACATTTCAATAGAAACTGATCAATAGTTTCACCTTTAAAATGGCGTCGAAAGCAATTGTGCGTGAAGTCGTACAGATAATAACATTTTTGTTAAAAGAACTAAAAACAATTTTATTTAACATGAGCAAAAATCGTAAGAACTTCACCTTTAAAATGGCGTCGAAAGCAATTGTGCGTGAAGTTGTACATTTTTGTTAAAAGAACTAAAAACAATTTTATTTAACATGAGCAAAAATCGTAAAAAACGTCGTTTTTGGGTGAGGCAATGGATTTTAAAAGGAAATCGACTGGGACCATCAGAAACCTTGCTGAAGGAACCCAAAGCATTTTCTCTTGCATCTTTGTTTTTATATTTATCTAGTCGATGATTCCAAAGTCAATCATGCTTATGAAACAGTTCTAAATATTTTAGCATCACACTTTCAGACCACTTGAGGCTCATTTTTAAGCTATTTTATGTCTAAACAAAACACATGCAAGCGTTACGTGGCCAGTTGAAAGCGAACTTGACAATAAACTGAAGTTCACACGTTTCAAGACAAATTTCAACTTGAAAGCAAATGACGGATGACTCATCACTTGAACGATAAAGTTTGACTGGGTCAAACTTTTCTTGATCCACTAAATCTAAACAAAACAAATGCAAGCGTTACGTGGCCAGTTGAAAGCGAATTTGACAATAAACTGAAGTTCACACGTTTCAAGACAAATTTCAACTCGAAAGCAAATGGCGGATGACTCATCACTTGAACGATAAAGTTTGACTGGGTCAAACTTTTCTTGATCCACTAAAAAGTTGATCAACTCTATTGAAACAAATGTTCTCATTATAGCTTTCATTCGACTTTTGTTGATCAACTATAATCGGTCAATTAAACTTGATTCCTGAGAACTTTTCATTGATTTGAACGTATTTTTCCATAACACTTTTCTTGGCCCACCAAATATTTTGGAATTTACAATTTGGCCCACCTAGGCAAAACTTTGGGAACCTCTGTCTTAGGGCCTTACATTTAAAGGGGCCTCTGCCTTAGGATGGAAAAATAAAAATAATAATTTATAAATAATTAACATCATGTGAGGATTCGGACAATACTTTCGCCATCCTCTTTTTCTCTGTAGTATTATCCAATTGGTGTCAATCTTATTTGCAGTTGTCTTCTATAAACAATTAAGCAAGAACTATATTGTAAAACAAAATTTTCACTGTTTGAATGATTACTTGCATCAATTATTTATTGCTAAAATTTAAAGATTAGAAAGCACTTCTTTTGTTAACATTCAATACTATTATTACCTCATCTATTATAAAATTGTAGTTATAATTTAAATCACACTTTCATGATAAATCCAAAATATTCGATTATTATATATAATAGTCCCGATTATCAGAGTTAATGTGGACTTAGAGAGTTTCTGGTAATCAAAAACTTGAAACACAGAAGATATGGTAAATTATTATTAAATATAGACTTGCTGGATTTGATAGATTAGACTCATTGAATATAATGACTTTTATTATAATGTGAACTGTCTTTCAAGTTTCACCTCGTGTTAAATATTTTAAAATTTTTGTAATAAAATAGTTTGTAAATAAATGTTTTAAATTATATAGCAAACACTTTTAATTTCATTCACAACTATTTTATTACAAAAATTAAAATAATGAACACGAAAGAAAGATACTACAATTCGCATAATGCAGAATCCCGATTAAATAAAATTCGGTTAATCGTGACTCTACTATATGTCTTTTTTAGTTAATGATATTTTTAACATAAAAAATGATACTACTATATTAAAACACGAAAATACATATATTCAACTTTGAATTAATGAATAAAGACGAACCGTTTATGTCTATTGAATTTGTCGAAAGATGTTTGAACTGTACAGCAATAAAAACTAAACTGAAATTTCATTTTATATACAGAATACATTTAAACAATATTTCTAGTATATTTCTATAAATATTCAGCTTGTAAAAGTTAACTAAACAAATTTTAGATTTAGTCTTTTTAGAATAGTCGGCCGGATGGCCGCGTGGTAAAGCTTCGGCTTACAACCCTGGAGGATTCAGGTTCAAACGAAACAAATTTTAGATTTAGTCTTTTTAGTATAGAAGAGAAAATTGAATTCTATAGTTTTTATTCTGTTTATTTAAATGTATAATAGCAAAACCGGCCTGGGCCCCTTCCGAAAAAATCTAGAGATGTGGGACCCAGGAATCGAAGCTATATCCTGCAGGATAAAAGCACTGTACGCTTCCACCACGGTCATCCGGTCGGCGATATTAGCTTAATTAATATTATTGTTTATAAAAATATTAAATGTTATTAATGATAAAATTAATTTATTGACTAATAAAATTAGTATTGATATAATTTATTAAATCATTACATTTTATTATCTATTTGAAAAACATCTGTTATTTTTTAATAATTAGTAAAAATGTCTGCATTGTTCTTTATAAAGCCTTTTTTATACAAGCCTTTTGATAAATATAAAAACCCCGCTAAAACTGAAATTTATTCAGAGGAGAGGGCCTCTTAACGTTATCATCTCAGTGTAGTGACTATAATCCTTAAGCTATAACAGCCTAGAGATCACAGTCACCTTAAATCCAGCCGTAGGTGTTATAATAGGGAGATTTAGTATGTTGAATTTCGAGAAACCGAAAATATAGCCCCGTAACGCCTTGCATGAAATCTATATAAAAATTTGTTATTTAATGATTATAAATGGCTAGAGTAAATTTCATCCAAGTTCAATTAACTGTAGTATGGTTACAGTGTTTACCGTTTCGCAAATATGGCACGCAAAATGAGTACAAACATTCTAATGAATCAATATAATAATAATTTGCTAATTGATTAGAACGTTTTTTGGTCAACAGATGACGCCACACTCCATTCTGGTAGAATACTATATCTAGATTAGGTTAGGTTTTTTGTCAACAGATGACGCCACACTCCATTCAGGTAGAATACTATGGTTTTTGTCAACAGATGACGCCACACTCCATTCAGGTAGAATACTATGTGCGGGGCGAAACAAGCCCTCCCACAGGCTGCCCATCCCTGCAGAGGAGTCAGCCGGATTGTAGAGGATGGGGATCGACGGGCCGGGCCCGAACCCCATGATAAATATTTTTAAGGGGTGGGACGGATTGTGGAGGATGGGGATCGATGGGCCGGGCCCGAACCCCATGATAAATATTTTTAAGGGGTGGGACCCGGGAATAATACTGATTCAATAGTTCTAATCAGAGGCCAATCCGGCCGACTGATTAGAACTATTGAATATCTTTGGTTTTTCTCTTTTTGTAGTTTTACACAGCATTGTAACAAAATATTACTGCATTGGGAATTCCAATTTAATTAGGTTACTTTTTATTATGCAAACAAAAGCTCCCACTCTCGTAGTGAATTGACTATCAGGTGAAAAAAGGGGTTCAATGACCCGAGCTCGGACATCTCTCTGGAAATATGGAACCTGGGAATTGAATGCAAATCTCACAAACAGTGGTGCTGAGTGAAATCCCGGGCCCCGGTACGAACCAGGTTTCGGGCCCATATATATAATAAATTCTTATTGTTAGGAAGCAGACCGGGCCCTGCAATCTTCTACAGGCCCGGGGAATTTTTCCCCTCTTCCCCGGCCTCTCGGCGCCCCTGCTCACAATTCTTCAACCCTCTATTTGACTTTATCAAGGGTGTTGGACAGCATGTGGTAGACTCTGAAGTAACTATTGCCAAAAGTATCCCATGTGTGATTTAGAGGCATAATAAAATAACTAACTAGTCGGGTGATCGTGTAGAAGTGTGTTGTACTTCCACTTTAAAGAACTTGTGCTCAAGTCTCGGATCTCACATCTGTAGAATGGACGGATTGGTCGCTTGAAAACGCTTCGGCTTTCCACTCTAGAGAACCTGGGTTCGATTCTCGGATCCTAGCCCTTGGAAATGTTTACCATGGAGTCCGGGTCCGGCTCCGTCGATCCTCATTTTCAAATCCAGCTGAGCCCCCGCAAATGTGGACACTCTGTGGAAAGGATTGTTTCATCTTGCCACTTAGTACTCTACCTTATTGGAAAGTGGAGACATCTTTTATCAAAAAAATAGCTACAGAATTTTTCAGGAATCTGGATCTAGTACGTTGAATCCCATCCTCCATTTGATGGCGGAACACAATGACTGTGAACGGCCCGTAGTTTGCATTTGAATGCTCTGCCGCTTAGTAACTGCTGGATGAAAGCGGCATAAAGACATACAGGAAAAAAAAACAAATTAACTAATGATCCATCTAAGAGGCTCAATGGAATGGCCAGATGTGGGGCCAGATTATCCACTAAGCACAATAGGCATCTGTTTAAGTCCCTCGACAATAGGGGATTTCGAAAACAGGTTAAAATTATTTAAGACCGGTATCATACTATGCGATTTCAACGTACGCGAATTAGATGTGTCAAAAATCAGATGAAAATCATATAATGCAATATTACTTTCAACTCCTACACGACAATGAAGCAATACGATTTTTATTTCGGTCTCTGGCCGAATTTTAAAGTCCACCGGATGGCCACGTGGTAAAGCTGTGGCTTACTATCCTGGAGGATTGGATTCAAATTCGGATCCCACACCTTCAGTTTATCAGAAGGGATCCGGGCCTGGCCCATTGAACCCCATCCTTCAATCATCCGATTGATCCCCTCATGGGTGTTGTCCAGCCTGTGATGGGCTCTATAAGTGACCGCCGCCAAATATAATATATCCTTCGTGCGATATGGCGGGTTAATCAAACTAACCTAACCGAATTTTAAACGCTTCAATCATTCGATAACCAATCAACAGCAAGCTCGAATATCACGTGACTTACAAAGAAACAAACGCACGTAGTGGTACGTCATGGCTGCTATCTTCTATGGCTAACTTTCTTATTAAATTATTTTAACAGTATTAGTCATTTCTGTTCTTAATCCATTTTTTAACATATTTCTTTCTCTTTGCTTGTGCTTCGAGTTCTTCTGCAGCCAACATTTTGAACAATTACAAAAAACAATTACCAAATTACAGCTTTAGTGAGACATTGGCGGCAATGTTTGTTTATTCTGTTCACGATATCGTTCCGATATCGGTTCTGAAAACTCATTTCATGTTATGAGATTTTCAAACTGAAATCGCAGGCGACAAAATCTTATAGTGTGATACCGGCCTAAAAATTTTATAATTTATTGAAATAAATGTTTTGCGCTTATGGTCTTCAAAGATTGTTATTCCAGCTCTGACCGGATGACCGCGTGAAAGAGTGCTATGCTTTCACTATGAAAGATCCGAAATTTGTTCCGGATCTCATATCCATAAATTTTTAAGACGTGGTCAGAATCCTACTTGTTAAACTCCAATTTCACCTGACAAACAATCCCACTTTACGTCTTTACCATTTGAATAATCTAAGTTCAATTCCTTGATCCCAAAACTCCAGAGTTTATTCAAGAGTGTTTTTTTTAGATGCCATTGGTCTAAAAATTTTATAATTTATTGAAATAAATGTTTTGCGTAAAACAATAATGAAAATAATGTTTTGCGTAAAACAATCTTTGAAGACCATAAGTCTTCAAAGATTGTTATTCCAGCTCTGACCGGATGGCCGCGTGAAAGAGTGCTATGCTTTCACTATGAAAGATCCGAAATTTGTTCCGGATCTCATATCCATAAATTTTTAAGACGTGGTCAGAATCCTACTTGTTAAACTCCAATTTCACCTGACAAACAATCCCACTTTACGTCTTTACCATTTGAATAATCTAAGTTCAATTCCTTGATCCCAAAACTCCAGAGTTTATTCAAGAGTGTTTTTTTTAGATGCCATTTGCCAATTTGGTGATTACAAAATGACGGAGCTATAACAATCCAGCCACAGTCTCCCCGCTCCTGCGGAAGGATCAACCAGATTGTAAAGGAGGAAGATTGAAGAGATGGGCCTCAGACGCCATGAAAGAAATTTCCAACAGATAAGACTCAAAAATCGCAGCCACAGTCTCCCCGCTCCTGCGGAAGGATCAACCAGATTGTAGAGGAGGAAGATCGAAGAGATGGGCCTCAGACGCCATGAAAGAAATTTCCAACAGATAAGACTCAAAAATCGAACTTCGGTTCCTCTACCACGTGGAAAGTTTAAGCATTTCCACGTGGCCAATCTGCCCAACAAAATTTCAAGTGGAATCTGGGCCAGCTAGTTGAACTCCATCCCTCACCTCACTGCTCAATCGATCATAAGTGTGGCTTCTCATAGTGGGTATCAGAATATCCTGCCGTTAATAACGTTCAATTGAAAGCGACGTAAAATAATAAAGACCACCAGCAATCTCATCCCCCGCTCCAATCTCCGGGAATGAACGGTTCATGGTAAACACAAGAATGCCTGCTACTTAGAATGAAATAAGGTGGAATTCATAGAGAATTTAATAGAAAATAGAGGTTTCAATGGAATAGTTGAATCCTTTGAGTTTGAAGATATGAGTCCATAACTGAAATCGGAGATATTGTATAAGTCTAGCACGTTTTCACGCATCTAGCAACATTATTTTTCATCTTTCTGATCGATCTTATATTGAACTATTTCAGAATTCATCGTTAAAAATCACTGGTTAGAAAGAAAAAAAAAAACTAAAATCAATTTTAGAGTTTGAAAGCTATTGAAAAATAGTAATAAAATTTAACTGAATTAAGAAATATACCATAGATTAAAAGTTTGAAGATATGAGTGCGTAACTGAAATCTGAGATATTGTATAAGTCTAGCACGTTTTCACGCATCTAGCAACATTATTTTTCATCTTTCTGATCGATCTTTTATTGAACTATTTCAGAATTCATCGCGAACTTGCCAAAACTTATAGTGCAGTCAGAATATCATACCTCTAGTTAAAAATCACTGGTTAGAAAAAAAAAAAACTAAAATCAATTTTGTTTGAAAGCTATTGAAAAATAGTAATAAAATTTAACTGAATTAAGAAATATACCATAGATATAAAAAATTTTTAATATTTTTCCAATAAAATTAAAAATATTTACATATTAAATTAATATAATTCAAAAATATTATAATACTGTACTTGTCATTTTTTTTTAATACAGTACAATAGTTTTAAGTTATCTGGCAGTATGCTTTTTATAATTTCCTATCTATCTTGTCGATAGGGCATTTCGTATTTCATAGTTTCTTAAATATCATTTTTTTAATACAGTACAATAGTTTTAAGTTATCTGGCAGTATGATTTTTATAATTTCCTATCTATCTTGTCGATAGGGCATTTCGTATTTCATAGTTTCTTAAATTTCATTTATTTTCTTAAAGTAAGTAAATTTTAGTTTTATTTTAGATTATACAGATCTGAATTATAAAAAATCAGTCGGTAAAGATATCTTTTCCTTTATGTTTAAATAATGAGCAATACATAATATGAATATTGTGAAATATGAATGCCATGTGGCTTGTTAAGTTAAATGATCAGATTATGTACAGTAATGATTATAGTTTCATTACTGTATAATCATGATAAAAGAATAAAAAGTTACATGTTCGCTTTCCTACCTGTCTCCATTTCGTACGTATTTACATGTTGAAACTTCTCTGAAAAATAATAATTTATTTATCTATGTGATTTTTTCGAAAATTATATAGGCCCTATAGAATATATAATTTTCAATTTTAGAAAAATCACATAGATATGTATATATTTATATCATATATATACATATATATATTTTATTTTCAATATGATTGAAGTCTATTAGAAATAGACATCAATCACATATCAGATGATAAGTATTTTTGAAATTTGTTTGTTTAAATATTTATTCCTAAAAACTAGAACAAATAAATATTGTATAAAAATATGTATCATATACTATCAATAATTATATAATGACTATCATGAAAATATTATTACAACTTTAAATAATAATTTTTTATGCATTTAACAAAGAACAACGTTTTTTAATAACCCAATATTATGATTGAAGTTATGTATAGCTTGTTCAAACACTTGCAACATCAGCAATTTTAATGCCAAAAATAACCTGAATATAAAAACCTAAACAAATAAAATACTGATTCCTATATATGATGCTTTTCATTAAACAATGCAAATTTAAGATTAAAATATGTCAGCTTTATTCCATCATGGATATAACTTGCAGATGATCATCCTATTTGACAGATAAAATTTTAAAATGTATATTTTGAGGAAAACATTCTCAAATGTTGTATCTTTGGTAACTTTATTAATTTAATTCATAATTAAAATGTAACTCATGAAATATAAGCTCAGCTTACTCTATTTCATGTTTCTAATTGGCTGTATGATGCACAATTTTACATCACAGTTTACTTTATTACACATTTAATATTTCTGTTTGATTTTCTTTTTTTGAAAAGAATAAGTAGAATAAATATTAAGACTGTTTTTGGAGATATGATAGATATCATTCAGCCAATTAGAGGTAGGAAATAAGTAAATTGTATGTATACTAAACATATTTTAAATTACAATAATTAATTGTACATTAGGCAATGTAAGATTTAACATAAATTTATTATTGGCTATTCTTGAAGCTTTGCCAATTTTTTAATGCACTTTTTTCACAATCATAAATGACAATATCAAAAATACAATATGAAATTACAAAATATTCTAAAAACTACAATTATAAAAACTTATAAACTATCCATTTAGACATGGTATCTAGAAATGCATTTTGGCTGTATGCCCTCTTCAGTCTAGTCTTTTACCATGCCAACTACAAAAATTAATGCAATATTACAAACATTTTTACTTAAAAAATTTCTAAATAAATTCAAAAAACTAATTTTACTGTATCTATCCAATAAGAAAGCACCAAAAAAAGGAACATGCAAGAATTTCATTTTTACATAAAGATGAAAAATATAGGAAATCTTTTTACATTTGATACATTTAATTGAAGTACAATCACTGCATAATAAATTCTAAATTTTAATTTAATTCTTAATAGTTTGAAAAATTCTTATATTAAAAACTATTACCTTTATTTTTAGATTCATTTTTACAAAAATCTAGTTGACCAATTTTCCTTAGGGAGATAGTATCAAAATTTGCATTTTTTTACCATTATATAGTCTCTTTGAAACCCTCTAGTGTGTTAATCCGGAAAAATTACTGTATTACTTCAAATTTAAGCTGCACTTTTTATTCAAATTTTTAAGATGTAAAATTTGGGTATGACTTAAATTCAAAGTGAATATTTTAACATCTTATTTCTCCCATCTCCCACTCCCCAATGTTCAGGTTTTTGCTTTACGCTCTACACATGCACATAGTACATTGATAACAGTTTATTCGGTGGCCCCCCAGTCATATTTTTCTGATTTAATACAGTTGCTGTTTGATAGTAGCTTGTAGAATCGCATTGTATCTGGCCATATTTTAAATATAATAAAAATCACAAATTACTATAATGCTATTTATAACTGCTGATGGAATCAAATCACCATGTTTTATTTTAAACAAAAAAACTAAACCCAAGGAAAATTTTCCTAAGGTTTGAGCATAAAAGAATGCATGGATGGTTTATAACTGCTGATAGAATCAAATCACCACGTTTTATTTTAAACAAAAAAAACTAAACCCAAGGAAAATTTTCCTAAGGTTTGAGCATAAAAGAATGCATGGATGACAATAGAATTGATGAAAGATTGATTAGAACATGTTTGGGAAAGACTGGTACTATTAATAAAAAAAATGAAAGTGATAATATATCTGAAGAAGATTCTCAATAAATTAAGTAGCTTATTATGTATATTAGTATATATTAAAATAAAAATGTTTCTTATTTTCCAATACCTATTATAAAATCAGTTTTTCCAATTTTCCAGTTTTAAAATCCTAATGCAGCTTAAATTCGAAGTAATATATTATATTCCACCATATTTGTGGTATTTTCAACCCATTTTTATTATTTTTTAACAGTTTTTTGTTTTAATTCTTCTTTTTTAAATTAATTTATTATTATTATTTAAATAAATTTTATAATTTTAACATTTATTAGGAAGTTTTATTAGTTTACATTTTATAAATTTATGCAAGCTATTGAGTATATATTACTAAAGAATAATAATATAGGAAAATATATACTCTACGAAAAATAAATAGAATATACTGTTCTTTATTCTAAGAGTATATATTGATTTTTAAATTATAATAACTTCATCTATCAATACTTTTTATAAATAAAATATTTTCATTTATAGATTATCATCATGAAATATATTCTTGTAACTGGTGGTGTTATTAGTGGAATTGGAAAGGGTGTAATAGCTAGTAGTATTGGGACAATTTTAAAAGCTTGTGGTTTAAAAGTGACATCAATCAAGATTGACCCTTATATTAATATTGATGCAGGAACTTTCTCTCCTTTTGAACATGGTGAGTTATATTAGAGTTTCTTAATAGGAAATATTTAGTTTTATATAAGTCTAATAAATATTTAAAAATATAGGTGAAGTATTTGTACTTGATGATGGTGGGGAAGTGGATTTAGATCTTGGAAATTATGAGAGATTTTTGGATATTACATTACATACAGATAATAATATTACTACAGGAAAAATTTATCAACATGTTATTAATAAAGAAAGAAAAGGTGATTATTTAGGGAAGACAGTTCAGGTAATATCACAGTAATCATTTTATACTTTTAATATTTCAGTTGAAAATATTAGTTCAGCTATTTTTAGCTGAAAATATATAGCTGGGATTTAAATTTATTTAAAAACATATATTAGCAAATATTCAAATTTTAGATAATGAATTTATAGATAATATTTTGTATACAAGATAAGTTAAAGATTTGCAGACTAGGTCTTAATTTGCAGAATATTGAATTTTCAGAGAAATATATATCAAATTGAGATATTAATATATAATAGTTTTAAATTAAAAATATACTGAAATGAACTTTTTAAATATAATTTTTATAAATTTAAAAATTGTTTAAATACATAATGCTAATGGAATAAGTTCTGATAGAATTTAATTAATACTATAGGAACAATGCTATAAAACAGCTATTGTTGTATTTTTTCCAAATTAATCTGGTATTGATAATTAATGTTGAATGCTGAATATTGATCATCAGATACTATATATATGCATGCACACAATGATATGATATATTATTGGAAATATTATACAAAACCACTAATATAAGTAGTTCTTAACTTAAGACAGTAATGTCATTGGTAAATTCTGTGATTTTACATTGTCCATAATATAATTGACAAAAGGATTCAAGTCACTGATCAATAATCTGATATACAAAAACATCTTTTTTGTGTTTATTTCTTATATTTTTGTATTCATTAAGTTTATTATGATAAAGTGGAGTATAATAATAAATATTGATAGTGTGCAAGCCATAAAATTTTGAGCATTTCTGGCTTATGCTGGCAAAATTTGAACTGAACCTTTTCCTATCTGTATATATAAATTATACTTAAGATAAGAATGGAAAGAACAAAAAATGCATGCAAATATTATATTGATTTTATTTATCACAAGTGTTTCATTTTAACTAGTCCTAAAACAGATTTCTGTTTCAGTGATCTTCAGTGAACCTTAATAATTTAAATCATAAATTACTGTATTAAATTACAAATCAAAAGCATTTCACATAAATAATTGAGAGTTTGTTATATTTAATATTTATAAGATGAACTTTTTACATTTAAAATAAAAAATGCTTAAAATTACTGATTTTTTTTAGGTTGTGCCACATATTACAGATGCTATACAGGAATGGGTAGAAAGAGTTGCTCAAGTTTCAGTAACAACAGATGGTGGCATTCCTGAAGTTTGTATCATTGAAGTAAGAATTATGAATGTCCTTTTCATTAAAACTATTAAAAACAAATATGATTATGATATTATAAATCAAGGATTATCTGTAAAGTTAAGGCTGATCATAGCTATAATCAATCATTGGCGCATTCAATAAGCTCTGTAATAATGCAGTTCATATATGTTAAGTTCATATGCAATGATCTGATGTTCATTTTATATTTAATTCTTATAGTTTTTGTGTTCATAAATTTATTAAATACTTTGTGCTATAATGAATAAGGGTAGTGGTCAATCAATAGACATAACAAATTTTCAATTTAGGATTTTGTCATTTGAAATGAAACCACAGTTATAATCTCAAGGATATTCTGCAACTTTAAAAATAAAATAATATAAAATACCTATACTATTCAGTAAGCAAATGTTTATAATTTAAATGAATATTTTAATAAAAATAAATATATTTAATAGTTCTATTGATGATGTAATATTTAAATTATGTTTATTATGCTACTATATGTTGAGTTAATAATTTATTATTTTAAATTTAGACTAAGATTAATTACCTGATTGTGCTACTTTAACCTAAATTTAAAATTTATTAATATAATATTTAATCTATGAAATTCCTTTCCTAGATAAAACTGAAAAAAATTAGGGCAGATTAATTTATATTTTTTTTATTAGTTTAGAATTTAAATTTTAAGGTTTTTTTAAAATTCTACATTAAATAAAGGATTTTTGTAAGATATTCTTCACCATTTTTGTTTCTGAATGTAGAAAAATATTTTTAAGACTAAAAATTATGAAACAATATAAATTGAAATAATATTTTTTCTCAGTTAGGTGGTACAATAGGTGATATTGAAGGAATGCCTTTTGTAGAAGCTTTTAGACAATTTCAGTTCAGAGTCAAAAGAGAGAATTTTTGTTGTGTTCATGTCAGTTTGGTGCCACAGGTAAAGTTTTCTTTTCCAGATCTGTATTACATTAAATACTCTTTTAATTTTAGTTTTTGACAAAACTGATTCAGTAGAAAATGAAAGATTTATCATTCATTAGTAATTTAATATCACTAATTCTTGTTATTAAAATAAACATAATAGAATTATGTTAAAGATTGAAATAGTAATGGAATCTTTTTGATTTCTTAATTATATTACAAATGTCTTTCACAAATTCTTTATTTCTGATTGATAAAGGAATAAATTAAAATTTAAATAAAAGTATAGTTTGTAATCTGGATAACACCAAAAATAAAATAAAATTTACAATAAACTAAACAAAATAAATTATTTCTAATTTTTTTAATAAATGAAAAATAATAGTTTACTATAAAGAAAATAAACAAACCAAAACAAAAGTTATTGGGAGTTTGAAAACTGTTTAAGTGAAAATTTATAAATTGGAAATTCATTTCTGAATGTGGAATTCCGGGCGGAATCGGAAATGTGGAATTGACAGGTCTTACGACCTACAAGTGGTCCAGGTTTGACGCGTGAGTAAGGATGACTGTTCGAGGCGTTTCGGCGAGAAATGGAGAACAACATTGAATGTAAATTCAACAGCTTCTTTTATTCAACATATATAAATAAACATGAGAGAGAATTAGAATTTACATTTGTTTTACCGACAAAGATTGGGAGAAAGATACCTGTGACTCGGGTGACTTCTATCGTTAATATGGAAGGCACAACAAATAGTCTTTAGTGTCTTAATTGACAGTCTCTAGTCCAGGTTACTTAACACAATCTATCCTCTGGATAATAATGCGGACACGCACCACCTGTTGATCTTATGTTTCAGCGGTCGGTGACGGGAGGACCTTGTCAACTTGATGTTTCGGTGGACCGACCTTCGTTGAGAAACCGTTGAGACAAGCAATCCAAAAGCTGTCATAAGACTGGAACCCAAAAGCTAGATGTCTCGACTGAACCAAAAGCAAGGACCTTTGTCCAGGACCTTTGTCTCGCTCTTATATAGCGCTGCCCTCTTCTCACCTTTCTCCTAGGCTGGCTGTTATTGTATCTTACACAATCGATCTGAGATCGAGTAACATTCTTTGTAGATATTCGTATAAACAATCGTAAAATGGACGGTAAGATAAACTAACACGTTCTGTTTCTCAATCTATCAGATTTCATTCAATTGCGTCATTAAATTTAAAAAAAAATTTATGCTTTAATTCGAATCCCGACAAAAGGAAAGAGGGGGATTTTCCGACCCCACATGAATACAAAATGATAAATCCAGTATGACAGCCTAAAATTCAACAAATATTTAAATTTAGTCTAATTTTATTATATTGTTGGCTGGATTAACTATTTGGAAGTACTATGGCTTTCCATCCTGAGGATCTGGGCTTGAATCTGGGTCCCATTCCTTGAAAAGTATTTGGTGGTCTGAGCCTATACTGTCAATTGCCATTTTGAACAGTCTTCCATCTTTTGATGTAAACAGCCTATTGCAGGGTGTAAATTTTACCACTTAGTAATAAACAGATTGAAAAATAGTGTCATTTTTGAGAAAAAAGATGCAATGATCATTCTGCCATAAATATTTGCATCACTTGAAAAGGTATGGCTCATCTGTCTCTTTGTATATATGCCATTTTGAATTAGAAAAATCTATCATCAGATTCCTATTCTGTAATCTCAAAAACACCCAAATACTGATATTCATCAAAATAGTACTAACATTAATAATCTGCCAAATTTGGGGCCTGCACTTTTGTGACTCTTGTTTGAATGTAAATTTTTTCAATCAATATGTGAAGGGATATTTTTCTCAGCATGAAACACTCAAATAGTCAAGAAATAACAATTTTAAGCCATAAAATAAACAATTGGAAATTTAGCTTCTCTCTTTTCTACTCCTTTGGATAGAATTTTAGGTTGGCACAGTGGCATGACTACAATGGTGCAAGTGGTGACATCACACCAGGGACCAAATTGGAAAGGGGCCCAGTTCTGACAAGGATGCAAAAGCAATAGTTCACTAAGAATAATAAAACAAGTTTATCTCAATCTATTTTTTAAACCAAGGATGAGCAACCCATGGCTCGTATTAATATCTTGTGTGGCCTGCATTGCACAAAATATTACAAAAAAAATAAAATAAAAAATCCCTTAACCAATAAAACAAAATACGGATTTTTACAGCACCTTTTCCAGTAAATATAGAAAATGCACCAAATGAAATAAATAAAAAATTTGGTATATTTTTATAAAACTTTTATCAAAGAAAATGAGTTTTTGCAACTTAAGGAAGCATGCAGCAAAAATTCTATCATTATTTTCTATAACTTATGTATGTGAATAGTATTTCTGCCACGAGTTTAGTGAAAAGTAAAACAAGAAATCAGCTAACAGACTCGCATCTCAAAAATTATTTAAAATTAGCAATAACTAATATTCAACCAAATATATCGGATATAGTGCGTTTCCATCAATTCCAGAAGTCACATTAAATATACAGTCAAACCTCTTTAAGCCGCCCCTCTATAAACCGCCCTAAGAATAATAAAACAAGTTTATCTCAATCTATTTTTTAAACCAAGGATGAGCAACCCATGGCTCGTATTAATATCTTGTGTGGCCTGCATTGCACAAAATATTACAAAAAAAATAAAATAAAAAATCCCTTAACCAATAAAACAAAATACGGATTTTTACAGCACTTTTTCCAGTAAATATAGAAAATGCACCAAATGAAATAAATAAAAAATTTGGTATATTTTTATAAAACTTTTATCAAAGAAAATGAGTTTTTGCAACTTAAGGAATCATATGTTGAATAAAAAATTGCAATTTACCCGCATTTTTTTTCTTTTGTATGAAGCCTGCTTCATTTCAAAAGTTTTAAATGTGGCCCTCACATAGAAAAAGGTTGCCCATCCCTAATTTAAACTGGGCCAGACTCTAATTTGTCAAATTGCAGATGGTGTTCTTCTGATGCTCTGTAATGCAATGTTTTGAATAAATTAACAATATCAGAATTATTTTGAAGGAGCTGGAGTTAACTATTTTAATGACAGTTATGTTTTATAAAATATCTTATTATAAATATATATATATATACAGTATATTTAATAAATAAATGTTGTTCAGGATTGTTTGACATCCAAATGTTGCTGAATGGTTTTATGACTTTGTTTATTATGCCAACAACTAAGGGAAAGACTCTCCATCCTTGAACCTCTCCCCAGACTCCTTCGGTGACATTTGACCGTCCTAATCACACATGGTTATCTGTGCATTATTTTAAAATAGTTAGCCATTGCTGAGTATTGAATTATTTTTACACATCTAGAAAGTATAAAGTATATAACTTTACCAAAAAATTCAAAAGTATTTTCCATTTAATAATTGATATATCAAATTTATTACATCTATGTTATTATTTGTATTGTAATTTTTTTTGTTGTAGATAAAATATTAATAGAGATGATCTTCCATAAAAAGCAATGGAAATAAGGACAAATATAAAAATTATCTTGTGTGTGATATATTTTATTATTTTATAAATAATTACCCATGAATAAAAAAATTTTTAGTGGTAGTTCAAAAAGAAAATTACGTAAAGATTCTGCATGTAGTTTTCCTTTTTGAAGAAAAAATAAAAATTATTTTAGGTAAGTTATTAAAAATAGATAAATTCATGTGTGTAGGTGCTATTATTTTAGTTGGAAACAGAAAAAAATTTTCCTGGGGGCCCATTTTATATCTTGCACCAGGGCCCACACGACTCTAGCTATGCCACTGGGTTGGCATATTTTTTTGAACCAGTTCAATTCTGTTCTCTATATTTCCAAAATTTCCACTTTTTAGATCATAGGGAAGTATGATGGTTTTCCTGTGAATAGGCATTTATACAAACAAGATCTATATTTTATACATATACAGTGGATTCCGGTTAATTGGGACAGCCGCGTAATTAGGTCAAATCTCAAAGAACGAAAACCAAACTAATAAACTAATACAA
This sequence comes from Olivierus martensii, assembly GCA_000484575.1. Classification (NCBI taxonomy): domain Eukaryota; kingdom Metazoa; phylum Arthropoda; class Arachnida; order Scorpiones; family Buthidae; genus Olivierus; species Olivierus martensii. The sequence continues at coordinate 17,211 of AYEL01084987.1, forward strand.
AATTTAAACGCTTAATTGGGACAACTTTTCGCTTAATTGGGACAGTAGCAGAAAAGGAATTTTCAATTTTTGATATATTTTAGGGATTTTTCGAAAGTATGGCTATACATACATACACTAATCTTTGCCAAGATGTCAAGAAAGGATTTTACACTCAAGTAAAATTGCTTGGCTGAATAAAATTAAAAGCCAGCCATTTAATACAAGTTATCATAGACTCGCTGAAATAAACCAAAATCTACCATAGCATGTTTCCTACAACAAGAAAATCAACTGTGTAAACAGGAATATCTAAAAGAAATTCCAGGAACATTCAAAAGAAAGCGTGATGGAAAGGATACAGAAGTCGAAGAAGCAATAGATCAATGGATTTCTATAGTTAGCGGGCGAGGCGTGAATATCAGCAGTGTTAAAGACGGAGATTGGTAAAAAACTAATAATTAGGTACATATTTTAATAAATAATTAAAATAGGTACCTAATTATTAGTTTTTTTACCTATTATTTATTTACCTACGAATTACATATTTTATTTTAGTACCTAATTATTATTTTTTACCTATTATTTATTTATCTACAAATTACATATTTTATTTTAGTTATTATTTATTTACCTACGAATTACATATTTTATTTTAGAATTTATTCATTATTTATTTACCTACAAATTACATATTTTATTTTAGAATTTATTATGATGACAGCTGGACCAAAATGGCTTAGTCCCAACGTGTCCTGATCTGTAGAGAAGGATTCTTAGGTTACTTAATGTTGCCGGGGCAGCCGCTTAATTGGGCCAAAATGGAGATCGGAAGAGCGTCGTGTAGGGGCAAAATGGCTTGGCCCGACGTGTCCCAATTAAGTGGAATCCACTGTTTATATATATGCACTTAATTGGGACAAAATGGCTTGGCCCGACGTGTCCCAATTAAGTGGAATCCACTGTTTATAGATTATTAGTCTTATTAAAATAATTACCATAAACATAAGATAACTTACTTATTTAAACAATTACATTAATTATACTTGACATATTCCAATAGAATATGTCAAGTATAATTAATTCATCATAGTTCAAAATTTATATACAGATAAAAATATATTAGAGATTTACATATTTGGGATAATGTTTAATCATTGTTTTATGAAGTTAAATAGTTTTATATAATTGTAAAATCATTGAAAAATATAAGTACATTGAGAATAATCATATTATCAGTATCAGCACTGAATTCAATAGTGGATTCTCTAATGAAAATAGAAATGCATTTTATCTTAAAATCAATGATGTGCATAGTAAATTTGCTATATCTGATGCAATCAATGAAGAAAATGACCAAGAATGATTTAAACAAATTATAGTAGATAATTGATCAATGCTGAAATAATTTCTTCACAAAATCGAAAATTATCTTTGCAAAATGAAAAAGTGGCATAGATTTATACTCTCTGTTAAATTGAAAATTTATGAACCTATACTTGATTAGTCCATTGTGTAAAATTTACCATTCACAAATATTAAAATTAATTGATTTTTTTTGTTAAATCATCATACTTTATATTCATACAGAAAATTAACTGATTTGTATAATATATGATTTAAATATATGTAGACACACTGTGGATTATTCCATTGTGTAAAATTTACCATTCACAAATATTAAAATTAATTGATATTTTTTTGTTAAATCATCATACTTTATATTCATAGAGAAAATTAACTGATTTGTATAATATATGATTTAAATATATGTAGACACACTGTGGATTCTATTATGTAATAACAATAATAATAATTCTGAATTGCTATAATTCAATTAACAAATTTATAATCAGATTACTATATGCTATAAATAATATACTATATACTATATGCTCATTTTTTCCATTTTCTTCTTATCTCACATGATCTTTTGTAATGCATTAAATTTTTAGACTGTACATCATTTTTGGTTTCTTTATTAAATAATAGTGTGCTATAATAGTTTCCAATCTTTGTGATTTGTATTTCTCTTGACCTTCAGAATATTTATTATAACCTGAAGTAAAATTTTGTGAAAGTGACTATAAGTGGGGAAAAAATTTGTTTGTAAAACTAATTTATTAATCATTAATGAAAAATACTGTCAAAAATTAATACTTTAATAATTTAAGTATTTAGAATAAAAATGCAAAATTTCATTAGAATAGATTTAATTGGAGCTGGAATATAAAAACTTATTAAAATATTTATAAATTCATAATATTTTGTAAATTTTTGAATTCATAATCCAAATAACTAAAATTTTTTAAAATAGCCTAAAACAACTGGAGAACATAAAACCAAGCCTACTCAAGCAAGTGTTAGAGAATTGAGAGGTTTAGGATTGTCACCTGATCTTGTAATTATTTTTTATATCATTAAATTATTCTTAAAACTAAATCCACATTAGATTGAAAAAATTAACATATTGCTATTTAATTATGATTTGTAGATAGTATGTCGCAGTAGCCAGCCAGTAACAGAAGGTGTAAAAGAAAAAATATCTAATTTCTGTCATGTTGGTCCTGATCAAGTAAGTACCAAAATTTTTAATTATTGTATTCTTTTACATTATTTGATTTAATGATTAAAAAATTTTAATATTTTTGCATCATATAATATTATACCATTATTTGAATAGTCAGTAAAACAGTTTGTAAGATATGAAATCTACAAAAAAATTAGGGTTTCTATAATAAGTGGCTTATCAAGACACTTATAGTGAGTAGTCTAACAAATTATTTACTTTATAGATCCATGAAGTATTTAAGTTTTATTAAATATTTTATTAATTATTTATTATAATTTTTATAGTATTATTATATTTTATTACCTGTAACTGTTACAAGAATAAAACCTGTCAAAATTGTTTTTTTTCAAAGCTCTATCCAAACATGCCCAATAAGGCCCATGTCGCCATTGGGGTTTTCAAACTTGCCCCCAGTTTCACCTACTTCCGGTCGGTCTAGGGAAATGAAACCAACGCCGATGATTAGGTCGGATGCCTATTGGTAGTCAAATTTTTCACCCCGACGCCCCTGTGGTGTCCCAGTTACGAGAAAAACGGCTGGCACGGATGCTCAGAAAGACCCGGTATATAGACTCGAAAATAATAAATTGGACTAAACTACACGTTTACCATTAATTATTCAGATAAAACTACAATAGTTTAGATTCTTAATGATATCGCAACATAGCAATGACCATATTGTGATACATGGACTCCGCCATATTGTAACTGGATCTTTTGAACGAAAAAGTTTATTTTAAATTGCATCAAATGAATAATTTTTGTATAGACTATACTATATTATTGCTTTTCGAGTAATTTTAAATATTATATAGTTATTATTATATAATGTTTGATCGAAATATACCGGGTGATTTTGAGCACCGGTACCACCCTTTTTTCTCGGAAACGCGATGAGATAGAAAGTAGGGAAAAATTTTGATTACCAAAGTATACCTGAAGAATCGAATGGGCCTGATAAAAATTTTGTGGGCCCATCGGAAGTAGGGGCACAAAGGGTAAACTATAAAATCTCCAATAGAAACCAATGCCAATTTTGGCATAATTGGATAGAACCGTGAAAAACAAACAACTTTTGTTTTGAAAGTTTTTTAATATTACTTACGGATTGTGAGATATCACAAAAAAAAAGATGCCGCCGCATGTACCGCCGATGGGGCTATTCAAGCAGTAAGAGGAAGAAAAACCAGACAGAGGGCATCTGTGTAGATTGCCAAACATTATTGAAGTAGCAAAAAGCAATAATATGAATATTGAAGGCGAATTATGGTACTCGGTAGTAGCACTCGAACCGCAGGTATGATAAGTCTCGCCATCACAGTTCAACATGGAGCCATACTCAAGAACAAGAGTTTCTGGACTTGTTTCAGCCCTTTATGAGTGCCATGGATGTACACAGATGCCCTATGTCAGATTCTTCCTTTTATTATTGCTTGAATAGCCCCATCGGCGGTACATGCGGCGGCATCTTTTTTTTTGTGATATCTCAGAATGCGTAAGCGATATTAAAAAACTTTCAAAACAAAAGTTGTTTGTTTTTCACAGTTCTATCCAATTATGCCAAAATCGGCATTGGTTTCCATTGGAGATTTCAAAGTTTACCCCTTGTGCCCCTACTTCCGATGGGTCCACGAAATTTTTATCATGCCCATTCGATTCTTCAGGTATACTTTGGTAATCAAAAATTTTCCCCTACTTTCTATCTCATCGCGTTTCCGAGAAAAAAGGTGGTACGGGTGCTAGAAAACACCCTGTATAATGCTCGATATTGGAGTATTACAGATCTTATTATTAATTATTAGGATCTAATCATCATATTTACTTGGTGATGTCAAGATTCAAATGCAGATAGAATAAGCTTGGCAGCAAAACGAAGCTCTTTGTATAAATTTTCCCTTTATGCATTATTTTAAGTATTACTTAATTGATAGTTACGCTTAATTTTCGTTTGAAAAACATAGTATGTCAGGATAAGTTTAACTTATTTATAAAATCAGCATAGAATTCCCTGTAAAAAATGAAATTCCCGACAAAAAGGACATGCATAAATTGAACTGAATAAAATTCTATATCATAATCTATATTAAATTGTTCTAGTTAAATATATTACTCTGCAAATCTGTAGGAATAATGCAGAGAAGACGTTTGTTAGCCCTTACTATAAAGCTTAACACTATCTAATGATAGGTATATAATGTTATAAAACAAAATAAAAATAGGATTTATAGAGCCTTATAAAAAGGTCAGACATAAAAGGGCCACATTGATTTTTTTATATCTGCCATGATGCTGAACAATTTTCTATATCATAATTCTAAATATGTATTTTAAATTTTAACAACAGTTCATACATACACAAATATATTCATAATCTGTAATTCAAAAATTATAGTGATTAGATAAATGAATAAAAAACAACATAGTATTTACCACAATAATTTTATAATTTTACAGATGTTTCAAATTTTGGATTCCTTCTTCAATACTCTCCTCAATTTACGAGACATGATGAAGGAAAAGACATGTTTACCAAAGAACATCAATATAACATCACCTAAAACCACTTTATTTTAATCAGAAATATTTAAAAAATAGATTTAACTTTAATGATAATAAATAATTACTTATTGTCCATAAATAGACAGATAGAAATAAGAAATCATAAGAGTTAGGCAAGGTAAGTACTAGCATTTAGACAAAAATGGGTAAAGTACTAACTGGATGGATTATATACTAAATTCCTTAAATATAGAGAAGAAACGACGGTGGAATTATTTAGAAATCTTTTCCATTAGATTTTGAAAAATGGAATAATTTCAAAAGATATAAAAACTTTAGCGATCCATACAATGGCATATACAATTACAATTTTTTATATATGGGCTAATGTCCATATACAAAAAATATAACAAAAAAAATTGCATGAACTATAAAATGATAGCAGTATTAAACCCATTTATATAAAAGATTTTATTAGAATAATACAAAATAAAATAAAGAGAACAAGATGAAGAGCACGCTGATTGAAAAATTACAAGTTCACAATTGATCGATTCTTCACCATTCAGCAATTAACAGAACTCCAGATGGCAAAAAAGAAAAATATATATATACAGTATAATGTTTCATAGATTTAAAATAAATATTTGACTCAATAAATAGAAATCAACTATACAGATTTTAAACCATTTAAATTTAAACAGATAAATAATTAACATAGTTCTAAACATGGTGATGGCTTATAAAGAAACAAATGCAATCATTCAATTTGGAGAATAACCATTCATGAGTTTTAAATAGAAAAAGGAGTTTAACGCAAGGCTGCTCACCACACTGTATTTAGCCTATTCAACATATGTATTTTGGATTATGTGATGATAGAAACATTGGAGAAGAAACGGCTTAGAAGCTATTAAATACAAAACGGCTGTAGGATATGAATTATTTAAACAAAATCTGAAGTAAAAAGTATCTAAATAGCTAAGTTGAAACTTTATAACACTGTATTCGTCTCTTCAGCAGTTTATAGAACAGTCATTGGAACAAGAATAAGAAAGATTATTATTAGATATTAGATATTTAAAGTGTAATACATTCGAAATGAAATATTTAAGAAAGATTAATAACACAAGATGTACACAAATGAAGACAGACAAGAAGTTAAAAGAGAAATGAATAAAAAAGAAACTATTACAGACATAAATAAAAAACAACTACAGTGCAACGATGCTATGCCATCAACGAGATTCCCAAAAAATAGTTTTTGGATAGTTTAACAAGACTAGCTAGTTAACTGGATTGCTTGGGAATTTCAAGCATATAATTTTGATTATGTGACAACATTTACGCCAGCATGACGTCGATACCCTGGCTAGTAACAAATTTTTTTTCATTTTAAATTCATTTATTATAGCATTTGGAATGTTTTTTTTATCTACAGATGACGCTACTTTCCAATCAGTGATGATTATTAAGTGACGGGACTAGAGCAACCCTGCAGAGGGATCAGCTGGATTGACGGGTTCTGAGCTCACGAAAGAATTTTCCAAGGGATGGAACCTGAGAATTAATCGGATCCTCTAGCAGGAGTGGGCAAAAGCCGTCTCGCGAAGGCATCTTATACGGCCCGCCACAGAAACTAGAACACATTACAGTTTCAAGGCCCACATTTGTAAAATTCTACTCTAAAAGAAAAAATAAAATAATGGATACTCTGTAGTTTAAAATAATGGATACTGTCGCTAGTGTACAGGACTAGAGCAACCCTGCAGAGTACATTAGCAATTGATATAATTGAGGAGCTTATTTCCAAAACGCGTTATTTCCACTTTTGGTCGAAATTCAGTATTTGAGTAGAATGCACGTTAGAGTCTGGATTCTATCCAGAAGGGACCATCTGTTGTGTCTATATACATTAATTCTGCCGAAACATGAATGTAAAGTGCGCATATTTCTTCAAAATTTCCAAGCGGGGAGGAACAGCGTAAAGCGATAAATTTCAAGAAACGTTATTTCCCCTTTAGTAAGAAATAATATCGTCCAATACAATAATGAATTAAACTTTGTAGATTCAAATTCTGACATTTCACTTCCATAATATAATAATGTTTTTCCGACTATTGGGCCACATATACGAAATGTACGAAACCGAGCAAATGGTTAATCTGGATTAACTTAACCTGTGGTATGAACACTGAAATTATTCGATTATTGTATTATGATTAAAATTTTTTCTTTTCTTTTTCTTTTTTGTTGTAAAATGGATGACCTGAAAAGTGACAGTTTTGTCAGTGGTCATTTTCATTGTAAATATCTTTAGTGTAATTTTTTTTGTGATTAAAATATATGTCTATATATATATAGGCTTAATTATAAAAGCTGCAAGCAGAAATTGAAATGACTGGCAGTGAAAGGATTAATATAATTAAGGATATTTTTACTTATGTTTCTTAGATCAATAAATGTTTTTTTGTTTGTTTATATTAATTATTAATGGATAAAGAATATGAATCACAAATTTTCATTTGAAGGTGTGTTGAAATTATTATAAAAATTGAATGTTTTGAATGAGATATTAGATATAACAATGGGTAGGTATCTATTCCATCGTTTTCAAATAATATACACATCATTTTAAATTATTTATATTATGGTGGTGCTCCTGTCATTTTTTCTGGATCTGCAACTGGCCATTAAGACTAATCATAATCCTCATTTTACTAGGGGATTTATGCGATTCAAATAATTCTAAACTAGCCAAACTTCCCCCAGCTAAAGAATGATATTCGATTTTAGACATTTGATGCATTTTTATTTCTAATGTAGGAACAAACAAGTCACCAATTTATTAAAAATTAGCAATGTGCATCCAGCATTACCCGATTTTTTCATTTATCATTAATCTCATTCATTAGTTACAGATATTTCATAATCAAATTAAACATTATATTACTGTTGTTATTGTACTTTATATACTTTCCTTTTTTTATTAAAATAACTATTATAATATGAAAATATTTGGAGGCGCAGTTTTATATTCTTTTTTCAACTGCAAAATAGATGCAGATCGAAACTTTTTTCAACTATGTTACTTTACTATTTGGTGAAGCCCAGGGAAGTAACTCGGGTGGGCCATGGCCCATGCATTGAAAGTTCTGGTCCATGTACTGGCCCACCCTGAATATATGACCCGAAACGTAAAATTGAAAACCGCAAGAGTTCAACTCCACATAACCCAAGGCACCTCGTTTTTTTGAATTAACTGCCAAATAATTATTTTTAAATTTACACTAAGGATACGCCATCTATTATTTAATAATTGAACTTTAATTTTTACTAATTTCCCGAATTAAAAATATGCCTTGGCCTGGAATCGAATCTGCGGAGCCTTGGTAGTCTAGCTGGTAAGGCGTCGGGACGGTAACCCGAAGTCCCTGGTTCGATTCCAGACCAAGGCAGTTTTAATTTCGGGAAATTAGTAAAAATTAAAGTTCAATTATCAAATAATAGATGGCGCCACGTTAGCGTAAATTTAAAAATTATTAATTTGGCATTTAATTCAAAAATAAACCGCTGGTGGAAGTTTGGCTAGTTTAGAATTATTTGGCCATTAAGATGATGATATTAATAAAGTTTACAATGGTGTTCTTATATGATTATATTAAACTTTCCGATGGATATATCATGAACATGGCCAGCTTATGGTGAACTCTAGAAATGGATGCTGCTATATGTCCTATATCTGATTAGATTAGACACCGTAACTGTATTCTTGTTTTTAATAATATCTTAATTTTTCTCAAACTGAAATAGATTGCAATTTAAATTTGTGAAATATAATAAAAAAGGATTTATACAGTTAATTATTTATAAAATATTTATTATTAAATAATCAGTTTGAATCTTGATCTTGTTCTTCATCTTGCCTGGGTAAAAATCTATCAACCACTTCGAGAATTTCCTGCATCTGTTCTTCCGTTAGTCTTTCTTCACTTTCTTCTATTAACTGAATGAAGAGAAATATCAAAAAATTAATTTATTCTATATTGTCTATTAACATATATCATCATCTATATTCAAATAGCAATTTTTATGATATGTAGGTATTGTTACATTACCAGTAACTCCAGTTTAAAAAAGAAAATTAACTAGCTTTTTTCTTGAACTTATTTTTTATTGTGATACTTTTGGATATTCATCTATGCATTACCAGTAACTCCAGTTTAAAAAAGAATATTAACTAGCTTTTTTCTTGAACTTATTTTTTATTGTGATACTTTTGGATATTCATCTATTATTGGTAAGAAAATAGTAACTGTTTTTTATTTATTTATTTATAGTATTTGAATTTTGATATTTATCGCTTTTAATATTTTCTTTTGTACTCTCACCATTAGGTACCAAAACTAAAACAAATTCTGAGCAGATTTGACATCAGATCCTATCATCTGATTTTATTGAATAATTAATTATCTCTCTCTATTTAATATAAAAGTTTGTGTCATAATATGGTGCTATTAGCACCATATTATGACACAAACTTGAAAATAAAATATTTTTATGCTCCTTTCCAATCAGATTATTTACAGATGGGGTTAGTTCCCCCTCTTTGTGTATGCTGCACCCATATCTGAGGAGGAAGGATGACAAAGGACGGGGATCATTGGGCTGGATCTGGAACTCCAAAAAAGTTTTCAGGAGATGCTGGACCCAGGACACGAATCAGAAATCTTACTGTGTGGCATGCCAACGTGTTACCACTTGGCCATCTGGTTATTAGTTTTTAGTATTAGAATTTGTGTTTTTGTTATTTTAGAACTTATAGTTCTAAAATAATTTGTTCTGAAACTCAAACAATTTTGTAAGAGCTGATGATGGCTTAAAAAAGCCAAAAACGTTTCTTTTAATAAAAAAGTTATAGAATCATATTGGTCTGCTTTTTCAGTGCTGAATAAATAGCAATTTATCAGTAACATACAGACTAAAACAGTAAATTTCGGAACTTCAAATTATTACAATTAAGATGGGGCTATATCTAACGGTAAGATACCGACTAAAACAGTAAATTTCGGAACTTCAAATTATTACAATTAAGATGGGGCTATATCTAAAAATTCCCCAGAAGAAAACAGTATGCAATGAGACAAATTATCCAAATCTGTTAAACCATACTAATTATAAGTGAACATAAAGACAGACAGTAAATTTTTATGTAACATAGATTAAATTATATTAATAAACATTAACAAATTTTTCTTTCAAAACTGGCGGGTTAAATAAGTATATCAACTTACTAATGCAACTGAAATTGACGTAAATCAATATCATTTTTGAATCTATATATCACCATCTGAAAATGTGCAATTATAGATATTCCATAATTATTTTTGTTTTAATTATTCTAACAACAAACCTATTTATAACAATTATCATCAGTTTAATGGTAAAATAAAATGCAAGATAATAAAAAAAAAAAAAAATAGATCAGTTAATAGTCTAATAATTCATCATAAGATGGAAATTTAAAAAGATCTTTTAAAAACTTTATCAAAAGATTTTAAAGAAATCTATACGTAGTTAATTCCCTATTTATTTGGTTTCTTTTTCGACAGTTTTGAAAATGATTCCCTATTTATTTGGTTTTGATTTTGACAGTTTTGAAAATACATGGTATACAAGTCTCTTAATTTTTGTTGAATTTCTATAAAAAAAAAAAACAAAAAATTTATTAGACAATTTATTCTTTTGTAAAAATATTTATGGCAAAAAATTTTCTTATTTGTCTTTAAAGTTTGTTCATAAATTTCATTTGGGCATTCTGTTTACTTCACAGACTAATCAGTCGATTCAGACAACAACAACAGAATCAATAGGGATAGTAAAAAGGCAGAAAATGTTAAACGTACTGAATGAGAAATGGACGTTAGAACTCCCCCCTTAGAAATTACAAATTAATCTATGGTGTTGTTAATTTAGGCAAAATGCAGCATTATATGGTTATAACTATAAATTCCCTATTTATTTGGTTTCTTTTTCGACAGTTTTGAAAATACATGTATTACAAGTCTGTTAATTTTTGTTGAATTTCTATAAAACACACACAAAAAATTTATTAGACAATTTATTCTTTTGTAAAAATATTCATAGCAAAAAATTTTCTTATTTGTCCTTAAAGTTTGTTCATAAATTTCATTTGAGCATTCTGTTTACTTCACAGACTAATCAGTCGATTCAGACAACAACAACAGAATCAATAGGGATAGTAAAAAGGCAGAAAATGTTAAATGTACTGAATGAGAAATGGATGTTAACTCCACCCTTAGAAATTAATCTATGGTGTTGTTAATTTAGGCAAAATGCAGCATTATATGGTTATAACTATATGAGTAATTAAGAGATAAGTTGTCAAAGCAATATCATATTTCCCTTCGAAATATGATATTGCATCATATCATATTCCCCTTTCAATCACATATTTCCAAGGGAAAATGAGAGGGAAAGTTGACATTAGGGAAGTTAATAAAGTTAAATAATGCCAAAAATAATAAAACAGTTTCTAATTTTATGTGTGTGTGATATATTGTATTTGTCTGTTGATACCATAGAGCCGCAAATCATATATAAAATACGTGTAAAAATTGTTGGTTATAACTATATGAGTAATTAAGAGATAAGTTGTCAAAGCAATATCATATTTCCCTTCGAAATATGATATTGCATCATATATTTCCCTTTCAATCATATATTACCAAGGGAAAATGAGAGGGAAAGTTGACATTAGGGAAGTTAATAAAGTTAAATAATGCCACATATTCCCCTTTCAATCACATATTTCCAAGGGAAAATGAGAGGGAAAGTTGACATTAGGGAAGTTAATAAAGTTAAATAATGCCAAAAATAATAAAACAGTTTCTAATTTTATGTGTGTGTGATATATTGTATTTATTTGTCTGTTGATACCATAGAGCCGCAAATCATATATAAAATACGTGTAAAAATTGTTAGAAAAAGAATTAAGTGAAGAAGAAACTAAAGATCTTACAAATGGTACAAGAAAATTTGGATGAAATGAATATGACAGAATTGAACAATGACAATGAAAAAAGAAACTGATATGGAAGAGTTGCATAACACTATCATTACATCTGATGTTCGGTTATCATAGTAACCGTATGTACTTCCACATTAAGAATTTTTGAAAGTATTCTATCACTATTGGAACATAACCTGAAGATTGGCCTAATAGCTGAAAATATTTGTAACATTAAAAATTAAAGTGAAACTTAACTGCTAATAATGCTGATTAGTTTGTGAGGTATAAGTAAAAACAATAGTAATTAACAGTTTACATTTTGTTTACTAATGCAAATAATCATTCAAGTGAAACTTAACTGCTAATAATGCTGATTAGTTTGTGAAGTAAAAGTAAAAACAATAGTAATTAACAGTTTACATTTTGTTTACTAATGCAAATAAACATTCATATACATGAAATTTAAGAATCATTGGATTTTATGTGGATTTTGATTTATGCAGAAATTTTTAGGGCAAATAAATCATGTATGTTAGGACATATTATATCGTATGAATATATCTCTAAGTTAATAAGTACAACAGATATACTAAACAAGAACAATTTTATTTGGCAATTTTGACTAACTTCCTAAATTTTCTGGTGAGTTTTACTATAACCGTTGATTTTAAGCAATTGAGAATTTTAAAATGATGTGGTCGTTATTTTTATATATACTTTTTTCACACACAATTTCATGTATAATGTTTATAAATTATCAAACTTTAAGCTCTTCAAGCAAGGAAAGAAAAACTACTTTATTTTTAAACTAAAATTCTTTTATTATAAAGCACTTTCGGCTTTACCGAGCCCTCTTCAGTATTAAATATCTAACCTATAGCATACATTAACAAAATAACAGTTAAAAATTCACAGCAACAAGAATGTTTCATTTTTTAACTAAATTCTATTATTATAAAGCACTTTCGGCTCTATCAAGCCCTCTTCAGTATTAATTCTCTAACCTATAGCATACATTAACAAAATAACAGTTAAAAATTCACAGCAACAAGAATGTTACTGCAAATTTTTAACTTATTTTGTTAATGTATGCTATAGGTTAGAGATTTAATACTGAAGAGGACTCGGTAAAGCCAAAAGTGCTTTATAATAAAAGAATTTTAGTTTAAAAATGAAATAGTTTTTCTTTCCCTGCTTGAAGAGCTACAAGTTTTATAATTTATTAGGAAATGGAGCAGTGTAATAATCTAATAGATCTTAATGTTTATAGATAACTTAAAGCGTAAATAAAACAATTTTAGTTTTAAAAATTTTTTCATTAAACATGACTAAACGGGAGAGCTTCAAGTTTTATAATTTATTAGGAAATGGAGCAGTGTAATGATCTAATAGATCTTAATGTTTATAGATAATTTAAAGCGTAAATAAAACAATTTTAGTTTTAAAAATTTTTTCATTAAACATGACTAAACAGTCTTTACAAAGAGGAAAATTCCTAAATAGTTTTTGGAGAATAAAGGACTAATTGTGATTATTTGTCCTTTATCCTCCAGAAACAACAAATATCAAAACTTCTGTTAAAATTTGTATTTTAAAATAAAATATGAAGATTACAAAATATAATTTGTATGAGATGACAACACTTACATAATTAGCATAGAACACTGGTTCCTTTATTCCTTTACAAGATATTCTAAAATAAATAACTACAATTTTTTCCAATATTGGAATTTTTCTTTTAATATACTGATGACATTAACTTAATTTTTGTATATATTATTTGTTAACATTAATGTATTACTTTTAGTATATACATCATTGTATCACTAGTTTTAGATAGTAAATGTTTATTAAATAAATTTTTCTAAATTAATTAATTTGTTTATTAAATACTTGCTTTATAGTTATCTAAAATGTCAACATTATATCAAATTCATAATTCTTTTAAAGTAAGTATCATATTACGAATTGATTAAAAAGCGTATTTGATCAAATCTCATTAAGCTTTTCTTAAAATGGATTTTTAATATAAATAACGGATATTTATATTTTTTAAAATCGTTAAAATTTTTGTTTTATTTGCTATATTATTTTTCATACACAAGATATCATATGCATTATGATATTCTTTTTTTCACGTATACAAAATCAATTTTTTTTAATTTATAATATCAATATCATCTTTAATAAAATTTATTTATTTGTATTGCTTGAGTGTAATCTACTGCTTTGTATGGTACTTGGCTATAATGTTAAAGAAACTTAAAGCACTAAAAAAAGCAGACCTATTATGTAAAAACCTTAAACAAGATTTTATTTAGAGGAGTGCTTTCGGCTTATGCACCATCATCAGCTCTTTTACAAGATTCCTCTTGTAAAAGAGCTGATGATGGTATTTTATTTAGAGGAGCATTTTTAGCTTATGCACCATCATCAGCTCTTTTACAAGATTCCTCTTGTAAAAGAGCTGATGATGGCACATAAGCCGAAAGCACTCCTCTAAATAAAAACTTGTTTAAGGTTTTTACGTAATAGGTCTGCTTTTTTTAGTGCTTTAAGTTTCTTTAACATTACAGTTATTTATTTATTTTTTAATAAAAGATGTATAGGATTATCATAAATCTGTAAATAATCCAGTTTGATAAGAGTTTTGATTATAGAACAAAAATATCCAGGATTTGGAATTGTCTTTGAAAAGCGACCGGTATCATAAAGATAAGAAAAAAATGATCAAAAATTAAAAAAAAAACAACGATAGTGAGTGACAAATCTAATATAGTTTGTAATAAAGATATTTTTTAAATATTTAGTTCTGGTATCTGAACAGTGAAAATGCAAATATGCTAACGGAATGAAACAAATACAAAATGAATATTTCAAAACATAGAATTTAGTATTTGAATTAGTATTGATTTTGTTATACCTAAAAACCAAAAACAAAAAGATTCCCAAAGTGCAAAACTGTAATGAAATAGTGTTAAATTAAATACACAATTATATATTTTTTTCGACATAAAAAAGGTTATCATTTTCATATATTGGTCAATTTAGAATAGCTAAATAACTAGAAATTAGATTCGTGAAGTTTTTTTATAATGTTTAATTTGTTTTTTACTTCTGCTTATATTTTGTTTGAAGATACAGTATATTTAAAATTACAGTGTAATTGTAGAAAACCCTATAGTTATCATTTTCATATATTGGTCAATTTAGAATAGCTAAATAATTAGAAATTAGATTCGTGAAGTTTTTTTATAACGTTTAATTTGTTTTTTACTTCTGGTTATATTTTGTTTGAAGATACAGTATATTTAAAATTACAGTGTAATTGTAGAAAACCCTATTTTTAAGGATTTCGTTATTGTATTTTTAATTTAATTTAAAAAGTTAATAATCTTTAAATATTGAATTTTAAGATAAATTTCTGTTGTGCTTATTTTGTTTATAAAATAAACAAAAGTTATTTTACTGTTTTAGAGAGATACAGAAATATCTTGCAGAGTATAACTTCACTTAGTGTGCAATTCACTATAGTGTGGTTTATAACTTGCATCTGAGGCACAGTTGAAACAGTTGTGAGGAATTGAAGAAAAAACCGTGGGGAGGTTTGAACTCGTTGTTGGCCGCCATTTGCAAAATCACGTATTGTGCTAATGATATAATAGTTATTAATTCATTTAATATGAAACAGTTGTGAGGAATTGAAGAAAAAACCATGGGGAGGTTTGCACTCATTGTTGTTGGCCGCCATTTGCAAAATCACGTATTGTGCTAATGATATAATAGTTATTAATTCTTGTTGAAAAATTAATTGTAATGTGAAATTAATTAATTATAATAATAACGGCATTTCTGAAACTAAGAAATATTTATTTAATTTATTGAGTTTAATACATCAAGGTGAAAAGATAGACATTATGTAAAAAACCCACTGTATAAGTATGATAGATGGCCATCGTGAACTGTCCTGTCCTCTGGTGATCCATGAGTGTTAATGAACTGTGTTCGTGGGTGTTGGTAAATTCGTTGTACTGTTGTTCCTGTTTAATCGTTGCAAGTGAATTATCAATATCTTGGCCCAAGTGTGAACTCGTCTTCAACGATTATTGTTGGGCAATTTGTTGTTGGACACGCGGAAGAGTAGAGTAGAGGACTTAGGGATTTTTTCTGGTTCTTTTCTATTAGTTATGTTGTATTAAATTTTATAGTGAAGTTATCTAATATTAATATAAAGTGTTTTAACATTGTTCAAATGGAGTTTCCTGCATCAATGCTATCGCAATTTACTGAATGGGAGTTCAACATTAACATTAGAATTTCAGTTAATCAAAGAATACCAACAGGCCAGGGGTAGGGATCGTGAATAGGGGTAGTTCACTATAATGCAAAAATATGTTTATCATTGTTTCATATGTATGAAAGAATTCATAAAAATCTCAACTTAAAAATTAATAAATATTGTATTTTATATTGTACAAGATATGTCTGTATGATATGTATATAGCAGATAATGTGCTTTAATAATGCCAATCTTTTGTTTTTAGTATTATTACTATAATTTTTATTATATATAAATTTTAAATTTTACTATTATTTTATTATTTAATTACATTACAATTAATAAATTGTGCTGAAATTTCTCTAATGTTAATACAAAAAGATACAAATTTACAAATATACATAGGAAAATCAAAAATTTTCCACACTTTTGCCATACTACATCTTCAAGTTTCTCTTCTGGGCATGCATGTTTAGATTTGATACTATTATGATAACATTATAGAAGTTCTGTGCATGCATGTTTAGACTTGCTACCATGATCACATTATAGTTTAATCTTGATAGCATCATTTTTCTTGCTTCTATTTCAATATAAACACGTGTGAACTAAGAAAAAACAAAGAGCAGTGATCTGATTTCTCTGATTGGAAGGTGTGTTTGGGACTGAAATTCATCAGAGGCTTAAACACAATAAAGTAAATCCATAAAGTTTGTGTAAGATGAGTACCAAGAGAGCTTACTGCAGAGCATAAGCACAAACGTGTTGAGATCTGCCAATGCTTACTCAACTGCTACAACAATGAAGGCAAAGAATTTTTTGAGCAGAATAATCACAGGAAATGAAACATGGATCAATCACTATGAGCCAGAATCCAAAAAATAAAAATATGGAATGGAATTATGGAAACACTAAGATCACCAACAAAGAAGATATTCAAGACTCAACCTTCTATGGGAAAGGTGATACTAACAGTGTTTTGGGACAAACAAGGACCTATACTGGAAGACTACCTGGAAAAGAAGCATACAATCAACAGTGCAAGATATAGTGATTTGTGCCAAAAATCTGAAGCCAGTAATTTGCACCAAATGCCAAGGCCTATTGTTGAAGAGAGTGTTGTTGTTGAATGACAATGCAAGCCCACACATGGCTGCCAGACTATTGAAAGCATTATCCATTTGAGTTTTGAGGTGGTGATCACTCTGCCTACAGTCTAGACCTCCCTCTTCCAACTAGCATCTTTTTGGATTGCTCAAAGATGCTTTACAAGGTAATCAATTTTCTATGGACAAAGAAGTGCCAGAAGCAGTTATATAAATACAAGGGCAAAACTGCCTTTTTTCAAAACTACTCTAATCTTTTCTTTTCCAAATTCAGATTTTGAGATTAAAACTGGTTTTGTTAGTCTCAATAAAAGTATAGACATTATGCTTATAACTCAATACTGTACCAAATATATGACAACCATCTTTGTTAAGTTTAATAAAAGAGAAGTTGTTTTGATTTCTGTTTATTGTCCTCCAAGTGAACCTATAGAAAAGCTATTTGAAGATTTACAGAAAGCCATAATGAGCCTTAAAGATTACCCTATCTGTATTAGAGGACAGGGCCGTCAAGAGAGCTTGACATCTGTGACTTTTGTCATGGGCCTGGCATCGAAAAAAGCCTGACCATCTGGCCTGAAGTGTCCCATAACGTGTCCAATAGTTTGCAGGCTGCCGACAGAGGGCCTAAAGCAGTCATACCAAAATAAATTTTTTTATATATAACATAGTACGTAATGTATGGAATTTTGAATTTATTGTTTGCCTTTTTTAAATAAATGCTTATTGTTTTAAATGGCTTTTTTTTATTAAACCAAAGTAATGCACTTTTTTAAGTGGGGCCCAGACCACAGACATGTCATGGGCCTGAAAATTTCTCTTGGCAGTCCTATTGGAGGAGACATCAATGCTAAGTCTCCTATTTGGGGAAGCCGTGTAGAGAATATTAGAGGTAGAAAGATGGCTGATTTCCTGAGTCAGTTGGGCCTTGTTTCCTTCAACCAGAGTGATGTCCAACTTTTTCCTCAGATGCTGGAATTTCCTGGATTGACATCATTGTGGCCAATCAGTTGATGTCTAACTTTGATATAGGGTGTTTTACAGAAGACTCTCTATCTGTAAGTGATCACAATTATATCTGGATAAAAATAAAATTTTTACATTCACTTAATTCTGACAATAAACAGATTGTGAAAATTACAGACTGGATTCTGTTTGAAGATCTTCTACGTTCAAACTGGAATGTAAATCCTTTTGCTGACCATCCAATGATAAATAAGATTGACATGATTGTGGATCAACTTACGATAGCTATTAAGAAAATAATATGAGAAGGCTTCTGTTTGGAGAATAAGGAACATCAAAATAAATCACTGGTGGACACCTGAACTAAATGCTACTAAAATGAAGGTTTTTAAATTAAGAAAAGATTTCAGTAGAGAAACTACTCTTGACAGATG
The DNA here is from genome assembly GCA_000484575.1 of Olivierus martensii. Lineage (NCBI taxonomy): Eukaryota > Metazoa > Arthropoda > Arachnida > Scorpiones > Buthidae > Olivierus > Olivierus martensii. The sequence continues at coordinate 36,079 of AYEL01084987.1, forward strand.
GTAAATGCTTCACAGAGAATTTCTTAGAGTTTTTAATGGTTACAAAATGTTGATTAATAAAGCCAGATCCATGGCTTGGAGAAAATTTTGCACAAAATCCTGTGGTGACAAACCTTGGGCAGAGCCATATTATATTATAAGGAATAATATTAAAACTGTTACACTCCCAGCTTCTGTTAAACTTTATAATGGAAATTACACTACAAGTATTAATGAAACTATCAACTGTATTCTCACCCACTTATTTCCAGAAGACAATCAGGAGGAAGATGATTTATAGCAGAAGTGGATTTGAAAGGATTCTTTAACTCCTCCTTCTACAATGGATGCCATTCCTTTTTCGGCTCGAGATCCAGAAAGTTATCAGAGATAAAAGTGAATAAAGCAGCTGAACAGGTTGGAATAACTGACAGGATGGTGGTTCATGCTTTTTCTGCCATTCCAACTACTTTCTTGGTTTTGTGTAACTCCTGTCTTCAAATAGGGTATTTTTCTCTTAGTTGGAAAAGAGCAAACATTAAATTAATTCTTAGAAGTGACTCTGATCAGTCTTTACCTGGTAGCTGTAGACCAGTTAGCTTACTTCTGGTCCTTAGCAAAGTGCTGGATAAACTTATTATTGGGCACATTCTCTGGTTCCTAAACTCCAAAGATTTCTTTAATAAGAATCAGTTTGGGTTCAGATCCAACACTAGCACAACTACAGCAGTTCAACAACTTATTTTGTTCATCACAGAAAGAACAATAAACAACACATCATTATTATAGCTATTGACTATAGGGGCACCTTTGATTTTGCCTGGCGATTGGCTATTCTGCACACTCTTAAGAAAATGCTTAATCCCAGGACTTGTACAAAATCTTAAGTAATTATTTAGCTGACAGACCTGCGGGTGTCTACACTGAAAATACCAATGTCATTATTCCTGTCACTAGAGACTGCCCTCAGGGCTCTTGTTTAGGCTCGGCACTTTAGAATCTAATGTATAATAGTCTTTTAAATATGCAAAGTAAATTTCCTGTGGACTCTCTTATCCAAAATTACACTGATATGGTTATCCTAGTCAGACACCATAATAAAGATATTTTGGAAAAATTAGCCAATGAAGCTATTCTCTTGGTCTTGAATTGGAGTGACTCAATGAAATTGAATATTAATGTGAAAAAGTGTACTGTTATGACTGTTGGAAAGAAACTTCTGTTAACTAAAAGACTATCAAGATTATTAGGTCAATTAATTCAAAAAGTTTTGTGTATGAAATATCTCAGTTTTAAGATTGATAATAAACTTAGCTGGATTGAACATACAAAATACTGCCATAATAAAGCTTTAAAAGTTCTTAATGCTCTCTGAGGAATCTCTAGAAATAATTGGGGGCTTTCTAGTAATGCTGTGAAAACCATTTATTCAGGTGCAATTGAACTATCCTAATTTACGGAGCTGAAGTTTGGGATGAGGCTATCAACAAAATACACATTTACTGCAAGTTCATTTCCATTCAACAGATCGCTGCTATCTCAATCTCTAAGTCTTACAGGACAGCTCCGACCAATTCTCTTTTGGTAATCTATCTCAATGTCTAAGTCTTACAGGACAGCTCCGACCAATTCTCTTTTGGTAATGGCCAACATTATTCCCATTCATCTCAAGATTATGTAAATGGTTTGGATGGATCATATTTTAAATACTGACTCGAATCCTAATAGCCTAGTAAATAACCTTCCACCTCAATGCAGTGATCTTGTTAATATTCTCAAGGAGAATGGTGTTGATTGGGAAATCAAAGAATTAAATCTACATCCTAGTGAACCATATCAAATCAGCACTGATTTTAATGTTCCTGAGAATTCTTCGGATTACCAGATTTTCACAAACAGATTGAAATCAGGACCTTATGTTGGAGCTGATTTTGTGGTTCTGAACGACAATAAAGTATCAAGCTTACTACAGGATGGCTCAGCATTGTAGCATTATCCAAACAGAGCAGCTGGCTATCACCAAAGCTCTTCAATATATCAAAAATATTAATTCAGTGGAGTGCAATTACCATATTATCTCGGACCCTAGGACATGCTACAAATGATAAACAATAATAATTCAAAATAACTCAAATTAATATTATCAAACAGTTATTAAAAGAAATCCAATCTTATACTGAAGTCACATTCCATTAGGTGAAAGGACATTCTGGAGTGCTGAGTAATAAATGGGGCTAACCATTTGGTTAAGAAAGGTGCTGCATTCCTGCCTTATGGTTCCTTCTGCAAAGTCCCAGTGGCTTTCATCAATGGAATTTTAAACGAAATTCTACTTTGTATGTGGCAGAGGGAGTAGGATGGAGGAGAGACAGGTCGACTCACTAATCGGTTTATTCCTTCAGTCTTAGAGAGACAGAAATTTAAACATTTTACCAATAGTTTCCAGCTTTCCCAGTTCCTTACAGGACATGAGAATTTCAATGCATATTTAGAGAGGTTTCACATCTGTAATAATAAAACTTGTAGTTATGACGACAAATCAACTCATGATGTTTTGCATTATTCATTTGACTGTCCCACTTATGATATGCAAAGGGAAGTTCTTCTTCATAAAGGGTTTCATTTTGGTCTTAACTGACCTTGTGACTTATTAGAAGTCATCAAAGACAAGAACATTTTTAAGGGCCTTCTGGACTACATCACCCAATCCAAGACTTTGGATGTGGGGCAGACTTCTAGTCCTTCAGTGTAATTGTGCCCATGCTGTTGTTTTTCAGGATTGTGTTTGTGCTGTGGGATTCTGCTCTTTTCTTGGTTTGCTCTTAAATTTGGGACAGTAAGTGGTGCTTCTTCTGTAGTGCTTCAGTGTCAGGACTGCTTCCTCTGCCTGTGATATTCTGTTCCTGTTTTAGCTGTTCCCATTTTTCGGCAGATTTCTGTGTAGTGGACCATTCATGGAAGTTCTCTGCTTTCTTTTCGGTGAAGACTTTGCCTATCTGTGGTGTCTCTGCTGTAATGCTTCAGTAGTGGTTGCCACCTTCTGTACTTGTGACTGCTCATCGTTCTTTGTGGGACAAGTTCTCCCGTCTTCCGCCTATTGTGTCCCGTTCCTGCTGGATTTCTGTTGACTGTCCTTCTGTATATGCTGTGTGGACTCTGCTGTTCCAGACAAGTTCTCCCTCTTGGGGCATTAGTTGATCTCTCTCTTCCATCTAGTGGCCTGCAATACTCCTTCTGGTAGGAGACTTACTTTATTTCTTGTTCTTTCCTTTCTTCTTCTATTTCATTCTTCTTTTTCAAGGGTAAAACCATTGAGTATGCCCTCTATTACTTTGTTTGAAAGAAAGAAAGAAAGTGCATAAATGGTTGGGCAACCATCCGAAAATCTTATTGGAGGGAATACAAAAGCTTGTGAACTACTGGACCAAATGCATCGAAAAGGAAGGAGATTATGTAGAAAAATGACATACTTGTTCAATCCCTACATATGTGTAAATAAATTGAAAAAATAAAGTGCAGATAATTTTTAACCTTCCCTCATATAATTGAAACCTTATACAAATAAATAAAAATCATAACAAAAAAATATATAAAATTGCATATTGATAATAATAATAATAATTACTATAATATTAAAATTAGAATAAATTACTATCATACTAGAAATTTGATATTCAATTTCATACAGAAAATTGATTTTTACTATAATTAAGTTAAAAAAAATGCTTAAAAGAATAAAAAATTAAATAAGAATAATTAAGAATACAAAAAACACTATAGCAAAATATTTTCAGTTGATGAAAATCTTTGACAAATAGAATATATACGATTAGAATTATTTAAATTAAATAATACTGTAAAAGATAATTTCATAATTTAATTTCAATTTTAAAATGTTTGAATATCTCTTATTCTGAAAATAGTAATAAATTCAAAATTAATCTATTAAATTATTATTTAATTCTTTCATTATATTTAGTTTTTCAAACTTATTTTTAACTTTTCATTTAGTTTTAGATAAATACTCTAATTGTTCTAATAAATTATATATAACAGATTCCAGATTATCTGGAATTGGATTATCTGAGTTGCAGATTAAGTAGAGGTAATCCACATCCTTGAAATAATGGTTAATTATCAATGTTTTATCTTAGATGTGCTATCTGAAATATTTTTAAATGCTCCAGAGTAATTCATTCATTATATCTTAAATAACTGGCAATAAAAATTAGAATCAAATAAAAATTACAAATATTGTAATAATTTTTTGTAATATTTTTTTGTTTTCTTTTTCAATAAATTATAGAACATTTAGATGAATGGATGTATGTATGTATGTATGTATGTATGTATGTATGTATGTATGTATGTATTTATTTCTTTTAATATTAAATGTATATTGTTCATAATTTTGAATTTTTTGAATATTTTGTGGATTATCTAATAAATCATTATCCAAGAAAATTAATTTCCAAATTATCCTGGTTAGTCAGAAGTACACTATATTCTAATAAATAGTACTTATAACAAATCCTTATTACTCTGCTTTGCATGTTCATCCAATACAAAACAAAGCTAAAAATTTTATAATTTTAAAATAAAAAAAACTGTTAAATATTCAAAATGATTTTGCACATTTTCTATGCATTTGTTTTTGTATTCCAATGTTGTTAATAATTGAAGAGGGCTTCATGCCTGAAAATGTTTTTATAATAGTTTTTTCTGCAAATATTCTGCTCATAGGCTAGTTGTGTTGATAAATAGTACTTTTTTGTAGAAAAGAGATAAAAATATTTTATATACAGGTAATTCCCAAATTTACAAGTTAATTCAGATTTTGCTCGTACAGTAAGAACTCTTAAACAAAGAATCAATTTCCCAAGACATAAAATTAGGAGTTCTCAGCAATACAATTTGACTATAATAAAATTAAGTAAAAGCTAACAAAATCAATAGTTTATGATTATACAAAAATTTATCTTAACTAAAGAAATGAAAATATCCCATTTAAAATCAAGCAAATTACAATGATAAAGAAATTATTTGTTATATAAATGTTAAAGAATTTTTATTTTTCATTAACAGATAAGTAGATGAGCTTTATAAAGATGAACTACTGTCTTAGGCAGAAATTAGGAATGGAATGGAAGTTATTTTACATAATAATGGGTATCAAAGGACATACTACTATTGCTTTTTGGCTACCATTTTAATTTTTTGATTTTGTAGTAGACAACAGAGTTTTTGCTACAAACTCAGTCATAGTCTATTGTATAGCTATATATGGTTTGAAATGCCTTTTCATGGATGTCTAGCATTTATTTATTGCAATTAAGATTCGTATTTTCAATTTTTTTGATACTTCATATTTGAAAAAATTCACAAATCTGATAACTCAAACAGGAACTTGTAAACCAAGAACTACCTATATAATCAATTTTATGATTTTTAATATTTAATAATTTATCATAAAAATTTAAAAACTTTTGCAAAAATCAAATTTTTAAAAATAAAGCAGTGATAGAAAAATAAAATAACTTTAAGAGTATACAATGATATTAGATTAACTAATTTTAATAGAATTATAAGAAAAGGTTAGATTATATAATCAATTACAATAGACTTCCAATTATCTGGAGTGCTAATTAACTAGGGAAGAAAATGATATTTAATTGTTGTTTCTTAGATCAATATCTAAAAGATTTATAAATATCCAAGATTTGTTTATAATATTTTAAATAAATTGTAATCAAAATTATAATCTTAATTTAATTACAAATCAAAATTTTGCAATAACAGGTTTTCATTTTATAAGCAATTCTCAATTATTCTTATATTATTTATTTATCATCATAGTGTTAAACACAAATAATCACATATTTGATCATAAATTATGTCAAACAACATTTATAATATTTCTTTTGTAAAATAAATTTGGAAAATTATTTATTTACTTTTCAATATTTAAAAAGGAAATTAAGAAAAAATTTGTATAATTTTACCATCTTGTTTTTATTGAATTGCAAATGTCTGAAAAATTTAAAAGAAAATTTTCCATTATTTTCAATTTCCACAGAAACATTAATCAAATGGCAAATTAAAAGTAAAAACAAAACCAACCAACCATGCAAAGAGAATCTCACTGCAAAAAATGGGATGAAATGCAACCAGTCAACACTGATCACTAGAAATGCAAATCAATGTTCCAGCTCTGCAATTTGTCACTATGCTGTAATGGTGGAGTATTATTCACTTATCAATAAAAAAATAATCTAAACTATGTGATCTATACAAATTTTATGCTACAAATAAACTGCATATTATAAATATATCAAAGAAAATATAATATTTTCTTCATAAAGAAATTTGTTTTTAACAGGAATAAAATCAATTTTATAAATATCAATAAATGTAATGAATATGCTGTGCTATACAAATTCTTCCAGAGGTAATAAACCAGTGAAATTTACAAATAAGCTTAATCAACATGTAAAATTTTAAACTGTTCTCTCTCTCTTTTTCTTTCATTTTTCATCAGAATGTTTTGATATTTTTCTTTTTATTAAATTCTTATATTCATAGTATAATTATTTCTTTATTCTTTTGAGAAGTGTTTCCAGAGTATATGAAATCAATAATTACACAATTTCTTATAAGATTGTTTAGTCATTAAACAAAATGTTACTATTTTTAAAGAACCATATCATCTGAATAAAACAAGCCATGAATAATAAAAATTCAAATGATATTATAAGCTACAAAGTATAAAAAACAAGCCATTTTGAAAATTTTGATGAATTAAGTTCTGTTAAATAATTATTACTAAAGTAGCTTAAATTCATCCAAATTTCATCATTCAAGCAATAATTGATATTATGATTTTTTTCCTTCATTTCAGGAGTGGGTGTATTTTTTGAGAATTTTCAAATTTACATCAAAACTATAAAATCTAACAATGTCTCCTCTCATATAAAAACAACTATAATGTTTGCTAATTTGCTTTGACTGGACTATAGATAGTTTCTTTAACCAATACAATTAATACCATAAAATGTGGAATAAAGTAAGCTGGACAGAGATTTCCTAGGAAATATATGATGGAAAATAACCAGAAGCATATCATGAGCTTTTAAAATAGGGGATGCATGTTTACATTATTGTTTTCTCATTTTCTGATTAAAAAGTAATGAAAATGAAATAAAAAATGAATGATTAAGAAATAAATTGTCTATTTTAATAGACTTAAGAATATTTTCATTCAATCTATTTTCCTTCTTGTAATAAATATGTGTAATATGTACTCCCCATGCATGGTGGTTATAAATGGTAATAAAAGCATACTCATTTGTATTTGTAAGAAATGTTTAATAAACAAAGTATTCCACTTGAGTTATGGTTTACAACAAAAAATTAATACAATCACTAACAGGTCTCAATATATGTCTGGAAACATTACTCCTCTTAAAACATGGAGACAATAAATTTACGCAGATTCATCCCTCAGATGATGTTGCTTGGGTGGATGTGTAAATTTTTGCTGCTTTATGTCTTGCACAATCAACAGTATGCAAACAAAGGGCAATGCAGTGGATGATTGGTTAATGAACATAATCCGTTCCAAGACAATGTTCGTTATCCAAATTGTTTGTTAACTGATCATTGATTTATCATAGGTTTTTATGGGAATTTGATTAATTCATTCTGGAGATCAATTTTACATTAACGATTTACCATAGATTTTTATGGAAATTTGATTAATTCATTCTGGAGACCCAAAAAATATAAATAAAAAATTATATAATTTCTTACTACATTTATTTATATGTAATAACAATAATATATACATACATAATCTTGCATTTTCATCAATTATGTTTATTTTCCAATAAAGAATCTGTCCAATAGTGATTGCTTTTCTCTCTCCTTCAGGTTTTTCGGAAGTGATTAATAGCATTGTCGTGGTAGACTTTGCAAGATATCGAAATAACCTTATATAATTAAGAGTTTATAAAACAGTTTTATTTATTTTTGACTACTACTTGATATCTGATGATGATATGAATCTGCTAAAATTTGTAGTCTTGGAGATAAATTACTGGAAACTATCATCATTAAAGATTGTAGATGTTCATCAGTCAATCGATTTCTTTTGTTAGATTTATTAATTTTCTTTTGCGAAAAGAACTGTTCATATATGTACATACTCCCAAACAGTGCAATATTTTTTGTGGAAAAATTTCATGAGGTATGATCAAGGATGATTCATAGATACACAGTAACAAGAGCAAAAGTGGGAGTAGTTACTGATAGCATAGCAAGTTTTAAAGCTTTAAAACTTTATATTGTTTTTTTATTAACATTAACTTGTAATAATTTTCTGACTGTAACACACATTTAACCAAATAGCTAAAACATCTTTGCAGGCCATATAAAGTTGCTTTGCGGGTTGGATGCAGTCTGCAGGTCTCAAGTTTGAGACCACTGCTCTAGAGGATTCCAATAATATAAATTTCATTCTAATAAAATGATATTTATTGCAAGACAACACTCAAAATACATGTGCTTATTATCTTAGTACAAGTAATATTAACATCTTAGTCTTAGTAATATTGATCAAATATCAATTGTTTTCAATAGACTTAGTTCTCTAAAATTTAATAATACAGTGGATTCTGTTTAATTGGGTCACTGGTTAATTGGGACAGCCGCGTAATTGGGCCAAATCTCAAAGAACGGAAACCAAATTAATAAACTAATACATAATTTAAACGCTTAATTGGGACAGTAGCAGAAAAGGAATTTTCAATTTTTGATATATTTTAGGGATTTTTCGAAAGTATGGCTATACATACATACACTAATCTTTGCCAAGATGTCAAGAAAGGATTTTACACTCAAGTAAAATTGCTT
>AYEL01084988.1:0-13454 GCA_000484575.1 Olivierus martensii
TTTATTATTTTAATAAGGAGTTGAACAAAAAAGATAAAAAACAACAATTTTTTAAACATTTTATCACGGATGTAACTTTATTATAATAATAAGTTTTAAAAGATACTTAGTGTTGCTATTCTCCTATTAAATTATAGATTAGACTATTTACAATTTTATATTTTTTATAGTTTTAATATCTTTTAATAAAAAATAATAATAATAATTTAATTATTAAAATATTTAAAATTTTTTGTCATTGTTTACAAATTATTTATAAAGTTTTTATTTTGTTTTTATAGGTTTGGCAGCTTGCAAAAAATAAAATTCTTTTTACTAATTCATATAAAATGAAATTATCAATTATTCTTGGAATATCTCAGATGTTATTTGGTGTTATATTAAGTGCTTGGAATTATTGGTAATATGCTTTTCTTAATAATCATTTAAAATAAAATTTTATATCCAATAATTGAACAATGTTTTTATAAAATCATGTGATTCAGGAAAATTCTGAAATTTATTTTCAGTTTGAAAATGTTCATTGTTGTTTATTTTCAAAACAAAGCTGACCATATTATGCAAAATATTCATTTTACCAACTGTATTTTATAGTTGATAAAATTCAGTCCTTTAATTTTCAGGTATGTTGGTCAAGAACAAGATATTACAAGATTTCTTACTATAAAATCTAAATATAAGTGAATAATAAGCACAAGTAAAATGTACTATTTGATATACTTCTTATATACTTTTTTATATACTTTTCACTTCTTACAAGAATAATTAAATAATTAGACAACAGCACGTGTTTAAGCTAAAGCTAAAAATCTTTTGGCTTAAAAAAACGCCATCTTCAATAACTTTTACATTACAAATTATCAAATAGAACAAATTAAATTATTTAAATACAGGAATATTTAGAATATAATATTGTATAACCATCTAAACAAAAGAAAATAAAAATTATCAATTAAATAATACATAGATGCATTAGAAAATGATGTACATATTATTGTATTAAAGACTTAATACTAATTATATTTATATAGTATCCCATGGGGCTGGGATGGCTTTTCGTGGTCATTGATCATATAACTATTATTTTAAAGCAATACCAGACTAAATGTTATGTGATTATATGTAATTATTCATAATTATTTATTATTTTAATATTATAAGTTATAGGTAACCATCTCCACCAATAATGTAACCATGGTAACAGTTTTTTGTATTTGTTTATTTTTATTATTTTTTAAATTGTTGCTTCTTTTTAAGTTCTGTTTAGAACTCTGGAAACTTCAAAATAAGCTGTTAATGTTCAAGAATTTGTGAGGAAGTTAACTCTGACCTGTCCTGCTTTATTTTATTATGCACTTTTATTATTTATCATTATTTTCGTTATTATCTAACATATTATATTTTATTTTAAGAGTTGACTTACTTTCACATTCTCCGGCATGATAGTTAGCAATCATGTGTTACGGAATCGGAAACTGTCCTCCGGAAGAGCTGTCCCGCCTAATGACGTCATCTTATCTAACTAATTTTCTACTGGTCCGATATGAGAATGTAAGAATGATCCGTATCAATGTTTTGATTGGTATATAATTAAATTGTAAAGAGGATGATATGAATGAATAACTCTGTAAGCTAATAAATTTAAACTTGTTACGTGTATTTATGTAAATGAAGCTACACGGGACTGTACATCACTCGGATATAAAAGCCGACGAAACCGATGACTCAGAGAGGTGTTGTATCAAAGTAAGGTTGGCTAAGTGACATTTGAGTTTCTTGTAAAGATCGACGATTGCTTGAAGTTTGTATCGGTGGCGGAGGTAGTAGAATTTAAGTAGTATTTAAGGTTCTTTTTTTGTGAATAATTGATTGTTGATATATTAAGTTGGATTAAACAAGTTTTGTTGATTTATTAATTGATTGTTGCTTTATTATAGTTAGTTCCAATAAAGCATTTATTAACACTTTTGTAAGTGTTTTGAGTCTAATAAATTTTATATTTTTTGTTATCTAACTTGTTTGAGAATTTATTCCAATTATTAGTATAAGTTTCTAACATTGTTTTGTTGTTTTCAATCTAACACTTAATCGGTACTTTTAGTTGTAAGTTCCGATTTCTGGTTTCTGGTTTAGTTTCATCAGTTAAACATTACATTGTTGTTAGATTTTTTTTTAGTTAATTATATTTAAGTTAGAACGTAGAAGAAGACCTGAGCTCAGGCTGAACTCTGGATTGCAGAGTTGTTAGAACTGTTAGGCTTAGTTTATAACTAATAGTATTGACATTCGTTAAAATCTGCGACTTTGCAAATTCTCTTAGAGTTCTGAGCCTGAAGAGGATACAAAATACTGAAAATGTTTGCTAGTGATTAAAGTTGTTCTATGCACCATTGTCTCAACTGTGTTTGTGCATATTTCTAAATAAATTGATCGTAGAGTTAGAGCAGGTTATTAAATTATGTTTTATTAAAAAATTATTTTTTTGGCTTATGCAAAATTTAGATTAGGCAAAAAACTTCAGTCCTAAATATTTGTATAAAGTGGAAAATGGCTATATTATATATTACAATACTTTTGCACAGTAAATAAAATATAATTTTTTAATAAACTGAAAGTTGCTGATATGGAACTATTAAGGTTAATATATCAAGATAGTGTTGCCATCTGACTGGTTTTCCCCCGGACAGTCCGGTTTTTCAATTAATGATCCGGGTAATTGGTTCATTTGTCCGGTTTTCTTCGAAATTGAAAATTTACAAAAAAAAGTTATGAGAAACGTGTATTTAAATTTCAAGAGTTCTGTTAAACGATGATATTAGTTCCAAACATCATTACAAGGAGGAACTGCGAAAGCGAAACTGTTTCTTAACCTAACACTTACGAAAATAACTGTTCAATCCTGTGGCTCCTTCCTCTCATTAGTGTACTGTTTTTGATTTCTGTACTTTTTTTATACGACCAGAAGTACATTCATCGCAACGTTGATACAATGTATATACATGGGGAAATAGATTAACAGCAGAAAAAGTAAAAGCAGACTTATTAATCTGTAAAATTTAAATATTAATTGTACCGATTTTTTTGATAAAATAATAAAAAATAAAAAGATTTTTGAAGCAGTGCGGAGCAATAAAAAATATTTTTTTAAGGCAATAAAAACACAAACCTGTTATTATTATGATCTGTGATTTTTATGAATATTTTTTATTTTTATATCATTACTTAAAAATTATTTAATATTTACATTATTATTAAATATTTGTATTTTTGTCAGATGATGATTTTTTCATGTTTCTATATTTTATATAACTAATAAACATTGTACGAAAAAGATTTTTTTAGTGTCCGAGTTTCAATCACTGACTAGGTGGCATCACTGTATCAAGATAAATTGATAATTTGTTTTCATTTTATATGCACATTGTTTATATTTTCTTAGAGATAGAATATAGTCTTCAATATTGTATCTTTCAGATACACATAATTTTCATTAATACACTATTTGGAAAAAATTGAAAATTATAGATTTTTTTAGTGTCCGAGTTTCAATCACTGACTAGGTGGCATCACTGTATCAAGATAAATTGATAATTTGTTTTCATTTTATATGCACATTGTTTATATTTTCTTAGAGATACAATATTGAAGACTATATTCTATCTTTCAGATACACATAATTTTCATTAATACACTATTTGGAAAAAATTGAAAATTATCATCTATGAAGCAAATTATGAAATTGGTACTGTATTCAGAAGATAACTATAGCATTTGAATATACAGGGTGTTTTCTAGCACTCGTACCACCCTTTTTTCTCGGAAATACGATGAGATAGGAAGTAGGGGAAAAAATTTTGATTACCAAAGTATATCTAGAAGTAGGGGGAAAAATTTTGATTACCAAAGTATATCCGAAGAATCGAATGGGCATGATAAAAAAATTTTGTGGGCCATCGGAACTAGGGGCACAAGGGGTCAACTATGAAATCTCCAATGGAAGAAGGGAAGAATCGAATGGGCATGATAAAAATTTTGTGGGCCCATCGGAAGTAATCTGAAGAATCGAATGGGCATGATAAAAATTTTGTGGGCTCATCGGAAGTAGGAAAAAGAGGGGTCAACTATGAAATCTCCAATAGAAACCAATGCCAATTTTGGCATAATTGGATAGAACTGTGAAAAACAATTTTTGTTTTGAAAGTTTTTTAATATCACTTACGGATTGTGAGATATCACAACACTGTGTGTACTGCTGATTGGGTTATTCAAGCAATAATAAAAGGAAGAATCTGATAGAGGGCATCTGTATACCTATCATGGTGCTCATAAAGGGCTGAAATAAGTCCAGAAACCCTTGTTGAGTATGGCTCCATGCCGAACTGTGATGCCGAAAGACTTATCACACCTGTGGTTCAAGTGCTACTACCGAGTAACCAGAATTCACCTTAAATCTGCATAATACTGCTCTTTGCTGGTTCAATAATGTTTGGCAATGTACACAGATGCCACTGTCTGATTTATTCTTCTTATTGCTTGAATAGCCCAATCGGTGGTACATGCGGCGGCATCATTTTTTGTATATCTCACAATCCATAAGTGATATTAAAAAAACTTTCAAAACAAAACTTGTTTGTTTTTCACAGTTCTATCCAATTATGCCAAAATCGGCATTAGTCATTGGATATTTCATAGTTGACCCCTTGTGATCCTACTTCTGATGGGCCCACAAAATTTTTATCATGCTCATTTGATTCTTCAGATATACTTTGGTAATCAAAATTTTTTCCCCTACTTCCTGCGTTTCCGAGAAAAAAGAATGGTACGAGTGCTAGAAAAACCCTGTATATTGCTTTTCTGCAAAAAAGAATTGCAAAATGGAAATTGAATTGAGCCTTGACTACATAAGTATGACATGTATAAGATACTGGCTCAGTATGATCAGAATTTGAAGTATTAAGCAAAATAAATAACAATGGTATGTTACCTCTGCTTTATTCTTTTGTAGCATCAAGGCAATATCTTTAGCCATTGATCCATTATATATATATAGTAACATATTTATGCATACTTTTGCTGCTTTTTTATATCTGCTTTGCTCTTTGTCAATAGTTCTATATACATTTTAGCATGGGGGTGATAGTAGCCAGAAAGAGAGACTTGTGCAGGCTTGATGAGAGAGAAACTCTAACAGGAAATAATATAATGGTTTTGGTTGACAGCTTGGTTTCAGATAAATGCAGAAATTTTGTTTAAACACTCAATATTGAAATATATATCAAAAAGTTCTTGTTCTGTTAGTTTTCAGTTTATGTAGACATTTCTGGAAATTATCTACCTTGTGACTATGAGAACTAGGTGTAATAGTGAATATTTGTATATTATTTTGGTATTTAATAAATAATGAAATTTTTATATTGCATAAAAATAGTAAAAATTTTTGAAAATTTGCATAATGTTTAATGTACAATATTACAAAATAACATATCTTCTGCCAAAAGAATCTCATCTTATAATGGACACTTCTTCAAAGGCAAAAAATATAAGACAATCTCTACTTTTTATTACAAATTTTCTTGATAAAAATTCTTATTGTATTTTTTATTAAACTCAATCTGAAGATCAGAATAAGTGCTGGTTTATTCTGTTTTCTAGGATTGACTGACAAAAGTTTAATAAAAGGAAGAGCACAGAAGGAAAAAAATAACATAGTTTCATAGTATCAATGTAGGCATTCTTTGAGTTATACATAATTTATATGCAAGTTTTGTTTGTGTTGTTTGTAACTCAGATACTGCTGTTATTTGTCCCTAAAAATACTGAAATAGGTTATTCACTGTGCTTTGTAATATATTTCACAATTGGACTAATTACATGTTTCTTATTTCATAGATTTGAACAAAAAGATGATTATACCAAAAAAATCTCCTCTTTATAAACACCACCATTTTGAAATACTGCTGTAATATGTTAACTAATTATGCAATTTTACATAATGTTGATTGTTAGAACATTCTGCTATCATATTGTTTAAAATTATTGGAGTGTTTTTGAAATTTTGTAAAATTTGAAAATGAAATTTCATATTTATAAATATGAATGTTTATTAATATATCACTTTCATCAATATCAAATACAGACACTTGAGGTGTGTCAAGTATTTTAAATTAGAATTTACTGTGAAATCATTTTGGCTGAAATCCTAGCTTGAATAATTATCCTATGTACAGCTCCAGCCAAAAAGTTTGTCACATTCAACTAGGTGCTGGAAACCAGTTCATCAGGCTGTTTTATTACTATGTCGGTTTGCCAAAATAGTTAAAAAATAAACAACTAAACTTCAAAAAAACTATTAATACCATGTAATATCGTCGTATCGAGCCGTTATTGGTTAATTGCAAATTTACATAATTTTCTGGAAGAAAAAGTATTGCCAACTCTCACCTCCAGGGGTCGTCTAGATATTTCTTGCCACCATGTTTGAATTATTAGTCGGCATGTATGGATAAGTACAGTATATCACTTTCTGTAAATTTTTACTGTTTCTTTATGTCAGTTATGGATAAAGAAACTAATAAATGATTATTACATAACTGACATTACATGTAAATACATTGATAAGTGAAAAAATGGGATGCTTCGATTTACGGACATTTTCAGTTTACGGCACCCATCTGGAACCGAAGGTAACGTAACTCTGGGGTATTCCTGTACTGAAAATACGAGACAAACAATTTGATAACTATCAAGAGATATACTTTGTAGTAAAATAACTTTTACTTACTCAATATGCTTCATATGATATTTATTTGCATATTGGTACATTACACAATATTTGAAATTATCAAACATGGATGATGAATGATATCAATATGGCTAGACAACTGTTGATGCAAAGAATGGTTAAATAATAGCTATTAAAATGATAAGATTAATGTAATTGTTTAGTAATTAAATGGAAGTTGATGTGTTATAAATACGTTTTTGAAGCTATCAGAAAAGTATATTTAATAATAAACTTGTGTTTGTCCTGCTTCAAGTGCTTGGTGTTATTTATTAAGATCCAACTCTTCACAATGTTTATATGTATTTCAAAATATTAAAATAATGATTGAGAAAGTATTGAATAAAATAATGCATTTTAAAATATTGAAATATATAATTGTATAATTTATGAACTTTTACATTTAATAAATAAACGACTAAAATTTATATGAGAAGACTAAAGTTATATAAAAAAAGATGAGAAAATAAATATTCAGAATAAATTAAATTTGAATGAGTTAGTCAGTTGTTTATCAACAAACAATGATTTTAGTATAAATATTTAAACTAAAAATGTAATAAAATAATATTTCAATCATTTAATTTTAATATTTTGGTTAATGTTTGATGATTATTAAATCAGTTTCAAATAGTTTCTTCAAAATTGATTTTAGAGTGAATATATTTGATTAAGTTAATGATAATTTTGGAATTAAATCAGTTAATAATTTTAACTAATGATTATTAATTTGATTCTAAAATTATTAAAATAAATAATATCACAATTTTCAGTATAATAATATGTTCCAATTCTACATCAAATCAGTTTATTCATGTAAAAATAAAAATCAGACCAAAGAACAGAAACATAATAAACATTTTATCATCACTGTGATAAAAATGTTTATATCTGTGCTCTTTGGCTTGACTTTTATTTTAACATGTTAATAACATAAACATTGAATATATTAATTCATATCTTGTATCTCCATTTAGAGATACAAAATATAAATTAATGTAGATCAAGTAGTAATTTAAAATTTATTATTAAATGCTTCAATATCTATTTCATTTGATATTTTAATGTCATAAATACAATCATATCTAATATATATGTGCTTAATAGTGTGAGTAAGTGAGTAATGGAAATTCCCAGCCCTAACTGCTGCATATATAAACTTCAATTTGACATGGATATAACATTTAGGTCAAATCCAAAGGAAGAAACATAAAATCCCAAAATTTTTTATTTTAACAATCTCAAAAAAAATTGAAATTAAAAAAATGATGTTTTGTTGATAGATGGTGCAATATCCTTAGCAGTTTGATTATTTTAAAAATAAACATTTTATTATCAGGTTTATTTTTATTATTAACTTTAAATTATTTAATTTTTTGATTTAAAATATTCAAATAATAAAATGCTATTTAAATTAAAAACTTAATGTCTTGATGAATTAAAATTAATGATCTTCATAGTTGCTTTACTTTAAGTATTGCTATCTACCTTATTTTAATTTTTAAATAAAATTGAAGCATTTACTGCAGTATAAGAAAAAAAACTTTAATTCAGAAATGAACTAACGTTTTTGGCGTATTATGCCATCAACATATAACAGAATCGAACCTGCTGATGGTGTAATATGCTGAAAACGTTAGTTCATTTTTTGAATTAAAGTTTTTTCTCCTATACTGCAATAAGTGCTTCAATTTTATTTAAAAAAGATATTCATAGTTTATGCCATATTTGTCAGTCAAGCTAACTTCAACATTTTTTGCTATAGTTCGTTTATGCTTTCTACTTAACATTTTTTTCAAGCTTAATTCTTAATTTTTGATAACTATTTTCAGATTTATTACTAGTATACAAGAATAAAGACTTTTTCTGACATGATAATTCATTTAATTAAAATTTTTTTATATATGGAGAAATATTCCTGAACTCAATTTGTTGTAGTTCAGGCAAACTATTTTATCTCCAGACAGGAGAACCAGAAAGTACAGCTGCACATAGGATTGGTAGCCAAAGGCCACAGTTGCTTTGTTCATCTATATATATTATAAATCTGAAATGCCTGAGCGCATATGTAAGCTTATAACTCGAGAATGTCTGAATGGATTTTTATGAAACAACTTTTGTTTGTTAAGGAATTTACGCAGGAAGGTTTAAAGACATGTATTGATTAATAGAAATTAATCAATACCTGTCTGTAAATTTTTTGCGTTAAAAAAAAAAAGTGGTTGCCGCGGCACATATAATTAATAAGCCATGAAAAAAGAGGGAAATAGTTTCCTCTTTTTTCATTAAAGAGGGAGCTAAGAGGGAAATAGGGATTTAAAGGGGAATTTCATTTAAAAGAGAACTAAGAGGGAAATAGTTCCCTCTTTTAGCAGGAAGAGTTAATCTATCTATTTAGATCAGGGCTGTCCAACCTGCAACCCAGCGCGGTAATGAATGCGGCCCAGCATAAAATTATGAACTTCCTCCTTTTTGTTATTTGTTTTGAGATTTTTAAGTATTTAATGAAATTAATGAACTTTTTATTATTTAAGTATCTATCTACATTTCCTATTTCAATTTTCTAAAATACTTCTTATGTCAGTGATTAAAACCTTTTGATCCACTCAATGAATTGAAAAATTTTTGAACGAAAAGAAGTCAAAGATTACTATGTTACGACATTTTTGATTATTTGTAATGGTGAATATCATATATTATACATTATTTATTAACTTTTTTGTTTAATAACTTTGTTAGAATTAGTATTTTTTACGTGCGGCCTGAGATAACTTTTTTCTTCAAGTGCAGCCCGAGACAACTTTTTTCCTTCAAATGCGGCCCAAGAAAGCCAAAAGCCAAAAGGTTGGACACCCCTGATTTAGATAGATTAACTCCTCCTGCAAACATTAAAAGATTGAACAAACCAACAGAATTCTAATAGAGAAAGAGAGATGAAGAAAGGAACATACGAAAAGTCAAATATTTTAATTGGAAAACGTATCTATACAGGAAAGATTTTCAGAATACATTGAAGAAAATACTGAATGTCATTTAAAAGGTTATAATTTAAGAAAAAGAGAAATTTAAGTACAATGCTATGAACTGCCCGAGCAATGCTGGGCACAGGTCTGCTAGTACATACATATATATATTGTGGATTTATATTTATAGCATTTCTAATAAATTTAGATATATAGCATATACGTATACAGTATAATCACAAAAAGTCAAGCATTTTCATAAATTATTTATTATAATGATAACATTTTTGACTGTTTTAGTCAACTATCAGCTATCATCATTTATATTGGGTTGTTCGGAAAGTAATTTCATTTCTTTCTCACCAGTGGCATTAATTGTATTTTTACCCACCAGTTTCATTCTAAGCCATATTGTCATTGTAAATTTCAACAGCTGATGTTTCAAGGTATATTTATAAAAATATTTTTATTTATTTTTTTTTTTTGATTCTGTGCAGTAGTTTTTTTTTTTGTGTCCTATCAAAAATGGAAAACTAAAATGGAGATTTTTGGCATGTTTTGCTTTTTATTACTGAAAAAGTAAGAATGCTCTTCAAGCAAGAAAAAGTTATGTGAAGTGTAGGGAGATGTGTTAACATTATACCAGTGTCAAAACTGGTTTGCAAAATTTCATTCTGACAATTTTGATGTTAAAAATGCATCACGTGCAGGAAAGTTAGTTGAAGCTGATGATGATAAAGGTATTGGTTGAAGCAAACTGCTGAATAACAACATTAGAAATTGCTACAAGATTGAATTTATTGAATTCAACTGTTCATGACCAGTTGAAACATTGATATTTGGGTTCCACATGTTCTCAAAGAAAGATTTGCTCCATTGCATCAACATCTCTGATTTGCTGCTCAAACGTGAAAAAAATGATCCCTTTCTGAAGCAGAGCATAACTGTTAATGAAAAATGGAATTTGATGTTGGTTTACAACAAAGTTGAACACAAGTAATCATGGAGCAGTAGAAATGAACTGGATCAAAGCACTCCAAAACCCAACATTCATCAAAAAAATGATGCTCTTTGTTTGGTGGGATTTCAAGGGAATTTTTTTTTTTTGAGCTTCCAGACAATTCCACAATTAATTTGGAAGTGTACTGCCACCAATTGGACAAATTGATGGAATCACTCAAACAGAAGCCAAGATTGATTAACAGAAAAGGCATAGTGTTCACCATGACAATACCAAAAAAAGTCGTAGTGTTTCATCATTATAATGCCAAACTTCATACAAGTTTGATGACTCGCCAGAAGCTGTTACAACTTGGATGGGATATGCTAACATACCCACCATATTCACCATATCTGGTACCCTCCGATTATTACTTATTCTGATCTTTACAGAATTCTTTAGATGGCAAAATACTTAGTTTAAATGAGGATGTCAAAAATCACTTGGTTCAGTTTTTTGCAAGCAAAGATCAGAAATTCTACGAGCATGGAATCATGCTACTACCAGAAAGATGGCAACATGTGTTGGACCAAAATGGTCAATATATAATTAATTAAAATATTTATATACTATAAAAAAATTGGTAGAATTCGTTCATTTTCATGAAAAATTATTATAAATAAATTATTTTCCAAATTATTATTATAAATGTAAATTATTTTCCAAACAACCCAATAGGGGAAGTCCGTGCAAAGTAAAAAATTGAAATTATTCTAAAAATACATTGAATGATGTTAGAATATTTATCTGGTAGGGAGAGATACTTGTTCTAAATCTGTGGGTAGTTGTTTTTTGTTGGGGAAGCTGTCTTTGTTAGCGGTTCAGGAGTTTTTGTGTTTTTCTTTAATTTGGTAAAATATTCATAGGGTAAGTAAATTGGTGTCACTTAGTTATTGCATTGCTAATACTTATGGTGCTATATTACATATCATATAGATAGTGTAATGTTAAATTTGCCATATGGTTTTAATTGCTTTTCATTTTTAATACTGACTTAACATTCCCCTAACTGTAATGGTGTTGAACCGGGCAAAGCGAATAACTATTCGCTACAATATCAGGGCTAAATAAGACTACATCTAGGTCTACAAAATTTAGTCTCCGAGATATCTGTCCTTTCTCAACTATTGAACAACCTACTGCAAACAAACATAGGAGGAAATGTCAAAGATCTGAAGTGCTGACTAGCACCCCAGTGAGACAGGAACACGCTAAAAAATATAAGAAACAAAATAACAACAAAATAGGCATACAAAAAACTAACTGCAAGAGAAATCTGAGAAAAGTTCTAGATGAAGATTGTCCCAAATATTTCTGTCAGGTGTGTAACAAACCTTATACAGATTCACCACAAGAAGACTGGATCCAGTGTTCTCAGTGTTTTCTATGGAGTCATGAATTGTATACAAGCTATACTGGATATGGTTCTTACTTTTGTGTCGAATGTATTGATTAATTTTAATTTTCTACTAAATAAACTGAGCATGGTTCCTGTTTTTGTATTGAATGTTTTCATTGTTGTTTTTTCTCATTCTGTAAAAGTAAAAATAAACTTTTATAACGAATGTTTTGATTACATTTTTCATTTTATACAAGATATAGTAGACAGGGTTCTTGTTTTATAATGATTACTTCGATTACATGTGTTATTAACTTTGCCCTAGTTGAAAATCCACTTTGCCCAGGTACCCCGGGCAAAAAGAATAATGCACAAAATTTCTTTCCTCTGCAGATATTGCAAACTCTAAATTGGATTTATTCTCAAATAATGTTTAACATTAAACAACAGGAAGTACTGTAACAAATTAACAATACAATGTTTATCTTCACATAATTTTTAAGTTTGAAATTATACATGAAAATTAAGCTACCGTATATACTCGTGTTTAAGCCGAGGTTTTTTTCTCAAAAAAAATTTTCTGAAGTGAAGGGATCAGCTTATACACAGGTCAAAAAAATCAACTTTTTTTTTTTTGACTGGAGAAATTGAAGTAATAAGCTAAACCATTGAAGTAATATTGGTTATTGAACGTCTCCTGAAGATCAGGAAGGAAATTTTGTAATAATTCATTTAATACAATACCAGGTAAAATTTTATCTTATCCCGAAGCAATCGAGTGCGTTGTGCCGCCAACTCCAACCTGCATCTATATACTGTAATCATATAGGCGACGCCGCGCTGCACGATATGACGCGACATGAAAATTTGACACTCGATCGAAAGTCTTACTTAGGATTCATTTTTGAATGAAGAATTATTTATTTTTCGTTATTATAAATTAACTCCATATTATATTTAACTCATCCATGATTTAATTAAAATAGATTAAAAAGTAACTAAAATAATCGTGCAGGAAAGTTAGTTGAAGCTGATGATGATAAAGGTATTGGTTGAAGCAAACTGCTGAATAACAACATTAGAAATTGCTACAAGATTGAATTTATTGAATTCAACTGTTCATGACCAGTTGAAACATTGATATTTGGGTTCCACATGTTCTCAAAGAAAGATTTGCTCCATTGCATCAACATCTCTGATTTGCTGCTCAAACGTGAAAAAAATGATCCCTTTCTGAAGCAGAGCATAACTGTTGATGAAAAATGGAATTTGATGTTGGTTTACAACAAAGTTGAATTCAAGCGATCAAAGAGCAGAAGAGAGAGCCAGTTCAAAGGTTTGGTGGAATTTCAAGGGAATTGTTTTTTTTTT
>AYEL01084989.1:0-38274 GCA_000484575.1 Olivierus martensii
TATTCCAATGGAATTTTTACTGTGATACTTAAATATGAATTTTTTTTAGAAAAGAAAACAATTATTCAATAACAATAATAATAAGAAAATATTTTTATGTAAATTATCAAAATTTATTATTATTCGTTAACTTGATATTTTCTGAAATGACGTAGCCCTAACATCCGCATCGGGTTAGATTTTTTTACTTTAGCAAAATTTTACTTTACCTGATGCAATCCAACGCATTGCGCCATCGAATCTAACCTCTACATTTATATAAGTGCATCAGCTAGACGATGCAGCGCATCAGGCGCCGCGGCGTCGCCTATCTGATAAACTTATACAAATGCAGGTTGCAGTCGGCCGTTGCGCCATCGAATCTAACCTCTACATTTATATAAGTGCATCAGCTAGGCGATGCAGCACATCAGGCGCCGCGGCGTCGCCTATCTGATAAACTTATACAAATGCAGGTTGCAGTCGGCAGCGCAATGCGTTCGATCGCTTCGGGTAACGTGAAATTTTAATTTTTAAATTACATATTGGTGTTTGCATTATAAAATTTATTTTATATGTATATATTTAGTTTCAATAAAATATTTATTTTGGCAAATGGCATTAATATATCGATAGTCAGAAAATCAAAGACATCTCGCGTATAATTTATCGGTTTCAAATTTTGCAGAATTTTAATTGCTAAAGTCAGAATTTATCAGTTTCAAATTTTTGCGGGTAGGCTTATACACGAGTTATTCATTTTTACCGATTTTTAAACTCTGAAGTCGGGGGTCGGCTTATACACTTATATTCGAGTATATACGGTATTCACTTTGCCCGGACTTCCCCTACCATATACAGGTTACCTATATATAACACGGTAGTTAAGTTCCTATAAAATCTCATATAGTATGAAACTATGTTATATGAAACTAAGAACCAACACAAAAAGAGATTGTATTCTAAAAACTAACAAAAATGTGCTATTTTTTATTTTCATAATTATTAAAAATAGTAATAATTGAACAAATGTTTTATAGTAATGATAATGTGCATTCATTTACTTTTCTTCCTGTTATCTGCTAAGCATAATCAGACAAAAAAAAAATATTTTTTCTGTTGTAGAATATCTTTACTACAATTAGTCCTCCACTTATAACGGGGTTTAATTCCAATGTCTCTGTCGTAAATCAGTTCTGATGTAAGTCGAGGACTTTTTAATTCTTGATTTGTTTGATTTCTGCTTTAATATTTTCATAAATTAAATTTCTGTTTAACTTAAAACAGTTAAGCAAAGCTTTCCTCGTCTTCTTTTTTAGTTTGAATTTTCATCAGTAGTATTATTTCTCTTACAGGACATGACAGAATTACAACAAAATACAGTAATAAGGCTTTACTTGCTGACTAATGGTGACACTATGATGTGTATACAAAAGTAATATGATATATGTATGTGTATGCAAGCAGCAAAGTTGAATTAGAGAATTTTTAGTAATAATTTTTGGCTGTTGAAAGTGAGAATCGTCATAATTCGAGTCGTCATAAGTTGAGGACTATCTGTATTTGAATCGCTTTTGCAGCATCTAAATTTCATGTATCTTCTAGCTCTCTTCAAAAGATCATTATTCTGGGTTATTTGTTTTTTCTTGCTAGATCTTTTAAATTTCATAATACAGAACTAAGTATTTTCAAGCTCCCTTTAGAACTTTCTGCTCCTTTCAGTTGAAGAAATCATAAAATAAATAGGATTTCTAAATCATTTTTTTTGCATAATAGGTAGCAAATCAACAATACAGAATCACAAAAAAAGAATGGAAAACTGAATAATTACATCCACCATAATTCTGGCACAAAAACTCAAAAATACAGTGTTTCATGGGATTTAATATAAATTCTAAGTCATATTAGAATGGAAACCATATTCTATAATTAACATGTTGTGCAAGGATTGCTGCAAGTTACTAATAGTTTTAGGGTGAAACTGTATTGTAGAGATACCATGTTATATAGGGATTGCCTGTACATCTAAAATTTCAGATATGCTTATATAATAGTTATATACATTTTTAGGAGTGTATAACTAGTTCTATAATAATCATATGTATTACAAAGTTAGATGCAATACAGTAGGTCCTCATTTAATGTCACTTCAGTTAATATTGTTTGCTATTACATCACCAGCAAATAGTAAGTTAATTAATTAAAAAAAGAAGATTTTAAGGTAAGGATATGAAAAAAGCCATAATTTTTCACATTTCCCTTCATAATAAAGAGAAAACAAGATAACCATATTTTATATAATCAATATAACTCAAGTATACAATATTGTCTATGAACAATATATTAATTAAATTATGTATTATCAGGAGATTTGATCAGATTAGCTGAAATCTGAAACAAAGAAAATATTTCAGTTTTCAAAAATTCTAAATTATAGTATAATCCATTTTACTTAAACATTTAAATATTTAATATGTTTAAAAAATATCCAACAGATTATAAAAATTACTTTTAATAATCTGTTTATATAGTTTGTTTTTAAATTTTTAATACTATATTTATAGTAATTCTTTGTGAGTTAATAAAAAATAACTCACAGAAACTCAATGTAATTTTTAATAATTATAATTAAATCTGAATATGGTACTTCTGGTTGTTTTTAAGATATTAAAATATTATTTAGTGTATTGCCATAAGTTTTGAAGTTTGTTTTAAATAAGAGTTGATAGCAATTTATATCATAGCCACAGTTTTAATATGGCAACAATAACTCAATAGATTATTGGATTATCATTTAAATTATGATTTTTATATAAAAATGAAATGTAAAATAAAATATATGTAATCCTGGTTTGGATTACACAAAATAAAAGAAAGAACAATGAGCTTATTTATAAATTATATATATATAATTTTCAAATAATTTTGTATATATTTCTTTGAGATCTAATTGAGTATGTTAGTCTAAAGAAATATTTCTAAAAAATTAATAATTCAGATCAGTTTCAATTTATAAGGTTAAAGCATTTTTGGAAAATGCTCATAAATCAAATTCTTATAAATCAAGGACTAGATTACCATTGATTTAAATCAAAAAAATTATAATGTGATCTGAACCCCGAAAATGTCTCACTCATTTTTCATTGAAATATCATAAGATACCTAGTTACGTAAATGACAACAAAATTACATCAATAATTAATATTAAGTTTCATAAAGAAACCTTAAAAAAGACAGTTTTCTTAAAATCTGTAATGAATATGTTGACCAAGGAATAGAAGAGTGCACATGCATAGTACAGTCGTCTTTTAAAATTTGAAGGATACAAGTTCAATTTCAGATCCTGTATTTTCACATTTAATCTTGAAAATCTATTGGCTGACCCAATTATTGTTTGAGCAATCTGCAATAGACCCCAGAAGAGCCCTGTCATTTAATAATCTCTGATTGGAAACAAATATAAAAATTAGAAAGAAGAAAAATGTCCCCCAATAAAAGTTGATATTTGTTATTGTTTAACAATTTCAATAAAATATTGTTTGCATGAAAATAACAGTCATAATAATTCATTCCAACTCTATCAAAAACTATTGTTATAATATGATTTTCTCTCTAATAAGAGCATAAATGTTATGCTGTTTTTCCATCCTATTATCATCAACCAGATATCCATGTGGGAAAGCACTTGCTTACCACTTTGGAAGATCCAGGTTCAAATTCGAGACCCACACTTCCAATTTTTCAGCAGAGCTTTGGCCCATTGAATTCCTTTTTTCAACTTTCTGTTTGACCCCATTGTGAGTGTTGACCAGCCTGTGATGAGCTCTAAAAGAAGCACTGTCAGATACAGTATATCGTGTGCAAAAGGCAGCATAATAAAAACTAAATCATCCTACTGCAAAGTTGCTAATTTCAACAAATACCAATAATAATAACTAAATAAGACCTAATGGTTCTAACGGCTCTCAAATCCAGAGTCCAGCCTGAGCTCAGGTCTTTTATTAATTCCTAAAATAAATATATCAAATCAAAAACAAACAGTCGGTAATTAATGTCTACCTGACAACAGCAAACCACCGGAAAACTTACAGCGTAAAGTATCAAATAAGTGTTAGATCTAAAATGACAAAAACAAAGTAGAAACTTATACTAATAAATTGAATAATTTCTCAAAACAACATTAAATAATAAAATATAAATATATTTGACTCAAAGACTTACAAAAAGTATAACCAAAGCTTTATTTAAGTACCAGTAATAATAAAGCATCAAGCAAATTATCAACAAATCTTATTTAATCAGATTAAAATATTCACAATAAATATAACCTTAAATATTAATTAATTCTAATACCTCCTCTTCCAATACAAACTTATCCCATGGTCGATCTTTACAAGAAATTCAAATGCCATATAATCAACTCTACTTCAATACAGACATCTCGCTGTGTCATTTGATGTGTATGTTTTTATACCAGTGACTTACAGTTCCGAACTTGGCTCATTTGCATAAAGTCATGCAACAATTTCAAATTTATTAGTTTACAGAGTAATCAATTCATGTCATCCTCTTTACAAATTAATTATGTACCGAACAAAACATTGATAAGAGATCATTCTTATATTCTCATATTGGATCAGTGATAAAATTATTTATATTAGATGACATCAAAAGCTGAAAGAGTTCATTCGGAAGACAGATTTCCTGTCCGTAACATATAATTGCTAACTACTGAGACGGAGAATGTGGAAAATGAGTTAACTCTTAAAATAAAATATAATAATGAAAATAACAATAAATAATAAAGAGCATAATAAAATAATAATAGAATAGGTCAGTCTCAAATCAATGCTAATCAGGGGATTAACCATTTCAAATTAACTAAACCAATACAGCCAAACTTCCCCTGGCAGACAAAGTCTATATTAAATTTTTCAACAATTATTTTTGAATTAAAATTACGGTGCCACCATCTGTTAAGTTAATAATTAATTAAATTTAGAAATTAGAACTAAGGTGGCGCCATCTAGTAATTAATGATTATACTATAAATTTTAAATTAATTTTCCCAAAATAAAATTTTGCCATCGCACTGGACTCGAACCGGGATCCGATCTCGAGGTATTAGAATTAATTATTAACTCAACAGACGGTAGCACCATAGCTTTAATTCAAAAATAATCGTTGAAAAATTTAATATAGACTTTGTCCGCCAGGGGAAGTTTGGCTGTATTGGTTTAGTTAATTTAAAATGGTTAATCCCCTGATTAGTGTTGATTTGAGTATTATCTGACATGAGCCAAGTCTGTCTGCCCAGGTTTGCCAAGAGGACCCGTGGCTACATAGATAGCCCGCCTGGGAGTGCTAGTTTCGGCCTTGTCCAATAAAAAGTCTCCATAGTAATCAATATATAAGCTTCTCGAAATGGAATTCTGCCATAGGTCACCATGGTCTAATCGGTTAAGGCATTGGGGTACTATCTCAAGGATCTCGGTTCGAGTCTGGTGCAGTGGCAAAATTTTATTTCGGGAAAATTAATTTAAAAATTATAGTATAATCATTAATTACTAGATGGCACCACCTTAGTTCTAGATGGTGGCACCATAGCTTTAATTCAAAAATAATCATTGAAAAATTTAATATAGACTTTGTGTACACCAGGGGAAGTTTGGCTGTATTGGTTTAGTTAAGGATAGGTCAGCGTTAACTTCTTCAAACTACTATCCACCTATATCCCTATAGATAAACAGAACATACCAATACCAACTACAGGCTGCTCACAGTAGCATGTGGTGTTAGTTGAATAATTTAGTTCAGTGAGTTAGGACATCCCTTGAGAAAATATTGATCTCAGATTCAGAACTGAATTTGAAATTTGAGATTGTAAAGTAATTGCTATATCATACAGCTATCCTGCTGATGCTGGAGAGATGAAATTGAAATGTGGAAGACTGAGAGCTCAGCCAGGACTCTATATAAATTTTGAGGACTGGGACCCAGATTCAAATCTAAGGACAAAAGCCAAAATATTTTACATGAAAAATCTGGTTAATTGTGTTTTATATCAATATACCCTATATATAGAATAAAACAGCACTCAAATTTTAAATAAATAGAACAGTTTCAAATTTTTAAATATTTTACACGAAAAACACTTGTGTAATCTCTCTATTATTATTTCCACTCTTTATGTATTACTTCATTTAACAAGGACTGCCTTACTTGAGTTTGAAACTGTAATTATTATAAATTTCTCATAAAATTGATATCAAATTTTGGTATAAATTATATTTTTTCATAAAATCGGAATCTTATAAAACAAAATTTGTCTGTATTGTAAATAAATGATAAAATTTCTGCAGATTTGTTTAATAGATTAAAAGTTCAAAGAACAACATTTTTCAAAATTTAGTTTCCCAGAAATTAAAAATTTTCAGTTGTTATGATTGCATCTTTTTTGGTTACATTTAGGAAAAATAATGGAATATAATTATTTATTATTTTTTGAAATATTACATAAAAATTTTTGTTTGTAAACTTTTTAAATGCCAAGAATCCTATTTCTATTTGTTTGATAATACTATTATTAAAAATATTTTTGGTTTCAAAAATATCTCATTATTCTCTCTTTTAATATATACATATATCAACTGGCCTTCCTTCAGCCACCAACAATTACTTGAATTCTGCTTGCATCTCATTTTGCTTCTATCACCAAAGATTTGATTTGTGGTCATATTATGCATATTTTAAACTTAAGATAAAAGTAAAATTCATTTAGTAATTAACAGTTTTGCATTTAGAATTCTAAAATAACTTTCTGTAAAAGCCATATATAAATTTTATAAATTATTAGAAAAAAAATTAAAATTATGTAACCATTTTAATTTTTACTATATACATGTGAAATTTTTAATGTTTGTATAAATAATGTTTTATTTTAAATCTCAAAAACTTTTTAATTTTTGTGAATGTTTGGCCCATCGAAATGTGTTTCTTTTGCTGAAACATTTTTTTATTTATGTATAAAAAACATTTTTAAATGTAATTGTGAAATATTTTTTGTTATATTCTGTTTTACTATTTACTTTAGACTTTTTCTTTTAGAGATAAAGAAAATTGTTTATTTGCTGTTGAGCTCACAAATTGGAAGTGTAAGTTTTTCACCAACTTTCTGATGATAACTTGCTAAAAATTTATATATATCTAATTTCAAATAAGCTCCTATTTTTTTGACATCTAGTTAAATATATGTTAGTTTGAAGAAAGACTTTTAAAAATTAATAATTATTGTAAATAAATGATTAAACTTCTGTTCAATCTTTTTTAACAAATAATAAATTAAAAGTCCAAAGAATAACATTTTCAAAATTTAGTTTTCCAGAAGTTAGAAATATTCAGTTACTATGAAAAACTGCATCTCTTAAGTTATATTTAGATAAAAACAATGAAATATAATTAATTTTTATTTTCTGAAATATTACATAAATTTTT
This sequence comes from Olivierus martensii, assembly GCA_000484575.1. Lineage (NCBI taxonomy): Eukaryota > Metazoa > Arthropoda > Arachnida > Scorpiones > Buthidae > Olivierus > Olivierus martensii. The sequence continues at coordinate 7,474 of AYEL01084989.1, forward strand.
ATTTGTAATTTTTTTTAATGGCAATGATCCTATTTCTATTTGTTTGATAATTCTATTACAAATACAGTAAATAGTTCAGATTATCTTCTGATCTAATTTCTGTAATACAATTTTTAGACTAATTGAAGATTAGTTTATCAATAAATAAATATTTTTCATTAATATATTTCAAAAAATATATATATCACGGGAAGGTGAAAATTTTAATTAAAAAATAATTAATGTAGATAAATATCTATTTGTTATTGTAATATCATTATTTTTTGGAGTTGATCCTGAACTATTTTATAATTCTTTTTTGCTCTTACAATTTAAATTTGTAAATATATTTACATTTAATTGGAAATAATTTATGAATAAATTATTCAAACTGATTATTCTTCTCTGTTATATGTCTCAGCTATGATGCATTAAACATTTTTATTGTATATTATAATTTAAAATAATGTATCATAATTTACTTAGTATAATATTCTTTTTTTTTTTTTTTTTTTTTTTTTTTTTTTTTTTTTTTTTTTTTTTTTTTTTTTTTTTTTTTTTTTTTTTTTTTTACAAATTTCAAAGAATTCCACAATTTCTAAAAATTGCAATAGTTATAGAATGTGAAATGTATTTGGATATAAAAATTCTAATTCACAATATGTTAAGTTTATTAATTATACTAAGACTCAGTGCCAGATCTAAGGTGAGGTGAGAGTGAGGCAGTTACATTGGGCAAAAATGCAATTGCAATTTCACACACAAGCTTAATTATGTTTATCTTGACAATATTTCGTGCTGTAGAGTTGGTCTACAAAAACATAATGATGTATTTTTCTAATGAATGATAATTATCAAAGGTAAGAGAAACCAGTGCCAATTAAATTGATTAATTCAGAGTTTTCTAAACTGTGGGGCATGCTCCCTAGAGGTACTAGTCTATTGCAAGAGAGCACACAAGAATTAACAGAAATATCATTATTCAGACAAAAAAAAAGGAAATTCAAAGGAAACTAAACTAAACATGCTTTTAACAATTTTAGTTTTGGTAAAATACCACCGAGACAAATTAATGTTTGTAAATATTAGATATAATTAACACGTAGCTTCACCGATCTTGAAATAATTCCATCAAATTCATTAAACTTTAAATCACTATTTTATATTTAATTGGAAAATTTTGATCCAGGTATAATATAGCTTCTGAAGCCATCAGCATGTACTATAATTTCACTATATAGTATACGGTATATCTAGCACAATCCACGTAGCATCAGCCTAATTGTCAAGTCTGCCGAAATTTATATCTTAATGTAAGAATTATACTTTAATCTAAATTGATGCAAAAAAAAATGTGTTGGCTGGTCTAATGCACTCAAAACAGATTATACATAATATTTATAATTTCCTATGACCACGTGGAGTCAACTCATTAAGCCTAACAAAATTTAACTTATACTAACTTATTTAATATAATGATAAATAGAAATATCGGATTAAATATTAAAAGATATAATAAATATTGAATTAAAATAAGGACTATGCATTTAAAATAAAACTACAACACAATATACCTTTGAATATATACTTCAAATTTCAGTTCATAGCATAGGAGCTAACATTCGCCATTACCATCATTAACATACTAAAGTACCACTAAGCAGTTCTCATATGTTTTTTAAAAAAATTCTTTAATCTTGAGTAACATTTTCAGCAATTTCTTGCCATCTTCAACTCACAAGCTACATTCTAAATAATAAGAACAACTACAAAATAACAACACGTGTTCTAGAACAGAGAACGCATTTTTTTAAAAAATATTTAAAAACTTTAAAAGGTTTTTATTTAGAATGTAGCTTGTGAGTTGAAGATGGCAAGAAATTGCTGAAAACGTTACTCAAGATTAAAGAATTTTTTTAAAAAAACGTATCAGGACTGCTTAATGGTGCTTTAGTATGTTAATGATTGTTAGCCGAAAAGAGCAGTTATATAAGTAGTTTTTCATATTCGCCATTACTTTCAAATGTAGTGATCGTGTGATAGTACAATGAGACTGCTCAGATACCTAATGACCAATTTTTCTAAGCCAATAACATCACCAGCTAGGCGTATCACGTGATCATCTTAATCCAATAATATCGCTTAAAAAGTATTACTCTTTTCAAACTTGGGCTTTTATATTTGGGGATTGTTTGGAAAGTAATTTCATTTTTTTTTCCCCACCAGTGGCATTAGTTGTATTTTTCCCACCAATTTTATTCTAAGCTATATTGTCATTATAAATTTCGACAGCTGACATTTCAAGGTATATTTATAAAAAATTTCTTTTTGATTCTGTGCAGGTGTTTTTTTTTTTTTGGTGTTCTATCAAAAATAGAAAATAAAATGCAGATTTTCAGCATGTTTTACTTTTTTATTACCGAAAAAGTAAGAATGCTATTCGAGCAAGAAAAAAGTTATGTAAAGTGTAGAGAGATGTGTTAATAGAATGCCAGTGCCAAAACTTGTTTGCAAAATTTCATTCTGACAATTTTCCTCAGTCGCCATTTTGTCATGGGGTCAGAGCCACACTTGCTACTGTTATTAGATCATTAGCATTTAATGTAGGAAATTTTTGGATTAATTGAAACGGTTTTCGCGTAATTTTTATGGAAGAAATAGTTTTATAAGCGTATAAAAAAATTGTTCTCCGGCTTTGTTCCCAGCGGTTTCCTTTGTTCAGTGGCTTCCAGTCAGCCTCACAAAGGTCAGGGGGGAACAATAGAAAGCGAGCTATCTAGAGTAGACGCCGTTTTGCAGCTATAGCTTTTTTATTATTCATGTTCAACATTACATGCAGCTTCCTTACCATGGTATAGAAATCTGTGACTGCACTGCACTGAAATCAAGTGCTCTGCCAGAGGCCATGGGAGTATCGAAGCAACAAATTCGTGCGATTTCGGATTTATATGAGTATAACGGTTTGAAAATCCCCGCCAAAGTGAATCAATAAAAATATAGAATTCGAAAAAACCGCGTTAAACGGAGTCTTACTGTATAAGAATGTATTTTTTCCTCTCAAAACGTATTTATATTGCATTACATGAGCTTTAAATCATTGAGGAATATGTATAGGTATTTTAAAAGTTATAGTAAGAATTAAAATGTATTTTTCACAAAAAATTTTATAAAATCGCATAAATTTTGTAAAAAATAATTGCACAAAGCTGGTTATATAATATTGTAATGGCTATTATTAGGTAGTTGCCATTCGTTCGTAAATTTATTTATTAATAAATTTACGAACGAATTTAAGATATAACAATTAGATGACGAAAGTCGTAATATTAACAGAATTAAAAAAAACAATAAATAAATTTATTGCGGTGCTCTAATCATGTAGATCAGCGCTTCTCAAACTCTTCACTTGGCGACCCCTTTTACCCGATAAAATATTTTCGCGATCCTGGATGTAGAAGTATATAAACTAGGAATACGAATTAAAACATTTGCTAAAATTTTTACAACCCCAAATCTTTTTTCGCGACCCACACTTTGAGAAGCACTGATGTAGACTACAATCCCCCAGATTCAGTTGCCAACACTTCAGAGGGTTTGCAAAAAATAAAAATTGAAGCGCACTAATCAAATTTGCAACCGCATATATTAAGGGTTAGCATTTTTTTTCTGCATTTAAAGTTTATGTATCTTCGCTCACTTTACAAAATCTGTAATCTAACCCGCTACAAAACAATCTTTAGCACCTACTTATCGATGCACATACCCCAAAAAATTTATAAAATAAGTTTGTTTTTCTCTTTCATATTCCTCTATGGAAGAATAAAAGTTACTTTTTATCCAAAAACCGAACGTTTGGAATACAAAACACTCAATAGTCGACAATTAATTCAATTTTAATTGGAAATCGAAAATAAACTGCATATCGTCCCTCTCACTGACAAACTAGTGTAATTGCATTTATGACTAATTTTAGCAAAGTATTTCCCAATGATTGCATTTTGTGTGTACATAGTGCGCATTTATAAAAATTAATGAAAATGTTTTATGTTACAGAAGAGTAAACGTAATTTTCTAAATGTGCTATCTACCGTGTTGTAAGAAATCGTGTTATATGAGAGTTATCTGTACTTACTATTACAGAAATAATACCAATGATATTTGAATTCTGGAGAAGTCAATATATGTAATTTTAACAAAACCAACACAAGATACATCACATAAAACCACAAACAGTACACACTTCGTCGCTTGATCAATTCACAATAAGTTCTGATCCAGAACTTATTGTGAGTTGTTCAAGTTGTTCTGTACTTGAAATGTAAACACACTTAAATACAGTGAAACGTGTTAAAATGACCATCTTGGCACAGTGACCACTTGGACTTGGCTTAAGGGACCAAATTTCAAAAGCTGGTTTGTTTCCCATTGGATGTAATGCTATTTTCGTTCTGTATAGTGACCACCTGTCTAATGTGTGTTGTACCATATAATGTGTATCCCACACACAGTTAGTTTTAAGAAATTTTAATCTGCTAAAGTGACCAAGAAGATTAGTTTCATGGAAGAATTATAGTATTTTCCTTAGAATTTTTCCGTTAGATAAAATTCTAAGGATATTATTCCATTAAAATTTTTCTGTTATGATAAAATAGCCTATTAAACCGGTATATTAAAAAGTAAATATTGTGATACTACTATATATGTACCTTTATACAGTATTTTAATTTAGGTTTGACTATGTTAAATGCAGATATACAAGTTGGTATTAATTGTAGTACAGTACTGTATATGCTTGTTATAAGACTGTTCATCAGAAAGTGATATATGCTATATGTCGTCATTATCACTTTACTATAAGTTGACGATTTTAATTAATATAAATTTGCAGTTTGGATTACTCCAGTGTCGTAACTACTGTAGGCAGGTGCAACAGGTGCACCCGCACAGAGCCCACTTGGAAGGGGGGCCCTAAATGCTGTTCACAAGAAATTATATTTTTAAATTTTTCTGCCTTTCTACTGCACTGTTTGGTGATTAGACTTTGCCTTACTTAGACCCTAGATGTCTCTGATCACCAACATGAACATTAATGGCAGAACTGACTGATATTTTCAACCTGCCTAAGTTAACTTACCTAATTTACCTTAATAAAAAATTATTTAAGATCAACTATCGGACAAGAACAATTATTCAATCTTTCTATTATTTCAATAGAATACAATATCGTTAAAAATATTATGATGATGTAATTAATGAATTTGCTGAAATGAATGCCAGAAAAGTGCAATTAAAATAAATCTTATTAAAAATCTATTGAAGGGGCCTAAATGCAAATTCTTGCATAGGGCACAGGAATGGCTAGTTGAGCACTGGATTACTCTGTTCATTCACTGCAGTGAAAAAAAAATTCTTCCTATTCAAGTCAAAACCCAAAAAGATGTTACAACAAAAATTAGAACTGATTAATTTCTTGGAACACAGTATACAAAGAATAACTGCTGAGAAGTTTGGAGTCAGCAAGACATGCCCATAACATTAATAAGTGAAAAGCTGAGTACCTCAAATATTATGAAGTGCAAATGAAAATGGGAGTTTATTTTAACATGCAATTTTTATTAATATATGTAATTTTTCTTTTTAGCATTCTGTATGCTATAACTTAAGAAACTGTAGGAGTTTTTATTTTTAATTTTTTATGATGAAAATGGTTTTTTCTTTTGTGGGAAGGGAAAGATCACAGTCTTGTATAGTGACCACCTGTGAAAAGTGACAGTCAGATTGGTCTTGAGGGGTGGTCACTAACAGGTTTCACTATATTGTTATTTTTCTGTTATTGTTTGTCTGCAGTCTACTGACTTATTGTGTACCGATTATTTTATACAATAAATTCTTTGAACCTATATACAGTACTTTTATTACCATTGAGTATACCATTTATTACATTGTTGCCTTCTCCTAGTTATCATTCATTACATTGTTGCATGAATCCTTGCCCTCTGGCTAAGGGTGCCCGGGCAGTCGCCACCAGTCAGCTAACCATTTAAATTATGTGTAAAAAATAATTGTGTCTTATTACAATTATAACAACAACAATAAAGCACAAAATGCACCAGCACCCTTTGGCACCCCTAAAATATCGGCACCCTGAGCGGGCACTCTACTTAATCATATCTAGAGCCGGCCCTGTATATAATGGAATATTTTTCTAGTAGATAATACTTATTAAGGGGGGAAGAAACCAGTGCAAATTAAATTATTATTTACATTATTTAACGACAATCTGTCTAAATAAAATATTTTTCTCTCACGTTTCCGCATTGGCATATCACAATCAGGATATCCTAATCACACATGCTTTATTTATTATAATTGTTTTTATTAAAATACAACTATTTTCATTAAAAGCTGTATATAATCCCAGTCTAAGTTTACTGTCTCACAACCCACCCCAAGTTTTTTGTTTCTCTCTGTGACTATGTATCTGACATTCTTACATTCCTTTTTCCAAAAGTATTAGATATATTTATGTATTAATGTGCATGAGTGAAAAGGAGAGGGGGCACCATTTTGTAATGTTGCCTCAGGTGACAAAAATTTCTAGATCTGATGCTGCTGTATTGTATAGCTATGTACATGGTTTTAAATGTCTTTTTATGAATGTTTAGCATTTATTTATTACAATTACTATTCATTCATATTTTCGATTTTTTTGATATTTCATATTTGAAAAAACTCAAATTGGGAATTTCTAGTACTTTATAATGGAACTCATGTTAACAATTTTGATAAATCTAAAATAGCTTGTCCAATATATATTGGCTTGTTAAATTTTACTTTTGTTTTATATTTATGCACTGCTATGAAGTATCCATTGAATATAATTGCTGATTTGAATATTGGTTTATTTATAGCTTTTTGTATTTTGTCATCAGAATAAATCAATATTCTGTTGTTTTCTGATTGATTGCATGGATTTTCTGAACATTGAGTGTGACATCAATTTCCAAACATCCTTTTCAAAATTGTTTTGAACTTTTTGTCTTTGCTCTGCATAAAATTTTATATCAAGTGTCACAAAATCTAATTGTGTAAATTTTACATCTCTGTGAATATTAATCTGTGTGTACTGATATTTTTCATTCTCTAGTCTTTGTAAAGTTTTATATTGAACTATATTATAAGATCAGATTATCATAAATCAAATGATTATAAGTAGAATACCTGCATAAAATACAATCAATCTGACTGGCCATATGGAAATGTTTTGGCTTTATCTGACTCCAGACTGAATGAAAGTCCTGTGCCTAGGGTTGCCAATTGTCCTTTATTTCAAAGGACAGTACTTTATTTGTAGTTCAAAGTCCTTATCCTTTTCTAAACAGACAAATGTCCTTTATTTTACTTATCTGTAATAAATTAAATATAATATGTATATAAAAAATCATTCTAATATGCAAATAGATTATAGATTTAAATATCTGTTTCATGCTTTAAAGTTACAATGAATAATTTAAGGTTTTAAAATTTCTGCTTAATTTTGTTCTTATTTCACTATGCATCTCACACTCACAGATGATGATGCCATCTGTGAGTATAAAGTTCATTTTAGTTACCATCGTTAAACCAGTGACGTGAGTTAAACATTGAATGACCCCATCTAGAACTTTCTCTTAACTCATTTCTTTTATTTACATATTTAAATTAAATTGTTTATTTTGTCCATCGATATATCAATGATTTTGTCAAATACTTTGTATTTTCTAAAAATAAAAGCAAAAAGATTAATATTAAAATACACTGTTTTTTATTTGTATCTAAATGTATATATTATCTTTAAAATAAAATATTATAAATTTTAGACAGGAGTGTCCTTTATTAGAGTTTTACAAAGTTGTCTGCCTCAAAATTTATATGAAAAGTCCCAGTCCAGCAGTTGATCACTCTCCACTATAATCTGGTTGATCCCTAATGTATTGGTTGGATGGCTAGATTATATAACTTTGGCTTACCATCTGGAGTATTCAAGTGATATAGGATCTGGATTCAATTCCAGAATTTTTCATAAGAAATTCCTCTCATTAAACTTTATACCTCAACTGAACAGATCATCTAATCACAGATATGGATGGTCTGTAATAGGCATTGATATCACTCATTGCTTAATATCTAGTAAGATGGTAAACAGCATAAAACAAGAGAGAAGAGAATATTATATCATTGTACTTTAATTGAAATTAACTAGTGGAATGTTATTAAACCAAATATTCCAAGCCAAATTAACCCTTATCATAATAATTCTGAGTTAAACTGTATTTTAATGATTAGTTTTCAAATCAAGGCTATGGTGCCACCATCTATTGAATTAAACAATTAATTTAAGCTTCCAAAAATGATATTCTGCTGGATGCTCCCATAGTCTAACTGGTAAAAGTTAATAATCCCAAGATCAAAGGGTTATCCCAAAGATCCCAGTTTGATTCTGGTTCAGTGGCAAAATTTTATTTTGGGAAAATTAATTTTAAAAAAAATTCTAGTCTAATTATTAAATTCTAGATGGCACCATGGCAAAGTGTATCATCATGAATCAAATTTGAACTAAGGTAAACTTAGTTTACCTTGGTTTAAATTTAAAAATTAATTAATTATTAACTGGTGGTACCATAGCTTTGATTTCAAAAATTAGCTGTTAAAATTATAGTTTAATTCAGAATTATTACACTAGGGATTAATTTGGTTTGGAATATTTGGTTTATTACATTATTGGTTTCTGTTAATGTTTATAGTTAATTATTACAACTATTATTTTCATACAAAGAATATTTTATTGTCATCGCTAAAACAACACAGAAATTTTACTTTTTGAATGCATTTTTTTTCTTTTCTAATTTTTATACTGCTTTTCAACTAGAAGGAAATAAATGATATGACAATTTTAACAACTTCAAGGATAGAAATCAAAATGACAATGTATAGTATGGGAATTGAACCCAGTTCTTCAGGTGGTAAATGACAACAATATGAATGGGAATCTGTAATGTTTCCACACCATGGATAAACCTATTTATTACAAAAATTACTTTTTCTAGTGTGTATTATGAAAAATACACACTAAGAATTGAGGATATTTGATCATTGTCTTTAAAACTAAATAGTATTTCGGGATATTTTGATGAAAAATGAGTGACAATTTTAGACTAAGGAATGCATTATAATTTTTTCTATTTAAATTGATAATTTAATCCCTGATTTACAAGAATTCATTTATGAGAAGTTTTCAGAAATGTTTTAATCTTGTAAGCTAAGATTAAAGTGGAAATTCCAAATTATGTTGTCTTGGGTTATATAGTTCCACAATTATGTCATTACCCCAGACCAAATTTATTAATCAAATTAAACAAATTCATCTCTACTATAAATTTTCTTGTCTTATGTTGTCAATAAATTGGTACATATGTTGCAAATAATGTGCATCTCATATACATATAGATTGTGTTTCCTCAAAACAACATTTGCATAATTCAATCCATCAATCTAAGACTGATGTGCAAACTTTTTATACTTATGATCCCCACACTCAGGCTGAAATTTTACAGGATCCATTATGTTCTTACCATCCTATTATAAGCATATAAGGATAGTAATAATAAAAATTGTTTTACCTATACAAATCCATATCTTTATAGTATATTTCAATACATATGATTCGATATAAGATTTTTGAAAATCTGCATATTAACAAAAAAATTATAATATGTTAAAAAAAAACAAATTTTTAAATAAAATAAAATTAATAGTGTGGTATTTAAACCCAAAAGTGGTCAAACACACAATAATGAGTTGAGTGATTTTCATGTATTTTTTAAATTATTTTTTTTAGTTCTTTCAATTAAAAATTTATTATCCGACACAAAAATTTCTCAAAATTTTCGTAACCCCAACAATTTTTCTGCGACCCGTTGAGGGGTCACAACCCACAGTTTGCACACCACTGATCTAAGACACAGAAAGTCCTCTGAGTGGAAAGCTGAACTGCATCCACCAAATTATAGTAGAGAATGTATCAACTGCATGGAATTATGTTCCTTTTCATGCTGTAATATAAAACAAAGGTCTCACTACAAATATGGAAAGAAAGTCTACCTTTTTTAATCACAGATATTCAAGACTCAGATGCTACTCCAAAAATCGATCTCATTGTCTAAACAATAAACTCCAGATATTTTAGTATTGAGAGTATTATAGTATATTATAGTATCAAACTTAATTTGGAGATATTTTAAGTTGCTGTCCTCTCATGAAGAGGAGATCAAATCTGATAATCTCATTAAAATTTGAAAACAAAAATGTTTGAAGAAGCTATTTTAACCTGAACCTGCAGATCAGATTATGATGATTTGAAAAATAAAGAGGCTTTTTGTCATTGAAGCAGTATTGAGATTCTTCAAGACATTGATTCAAATGAACAAATACCAAAAAGCTTATTTGCTTTAAGAGATTCTAAGAAAAAGAGGAATTTATTTATAAGATTCAGCACTTGATTTCTTTAAGCAATAGTCAAAGACTTGCTCATCTCAATTTCTATTATTGGACATTAAAGTGAAGAAACAGATAGCAAAGAATTATCCAGATGTCATGGCTATAAATCAGAAAGCCAAAAGCACTATTAGCAAGGAGATATTTATTGATATAAAACGTTTTGAGTCATTGAAGCAGTATTGAGATTCATCAAGACATTGATTCAAATGAACAAATAGCAAAAAGCTTATTTGCTTTAAGAGATTCTAAGAAAAAGAGGAATTTATTTATAAGATTCAAATAATACTGTTTCACCATGACAATGCCAAACTTCATATAAGTTTGATGACTTGTCCCATGACAATGCCAAACTTCATACAAGTTTGATGACTTGCCAGAAGCTAATCTTGGATGGGATGTGTTATTGCACCCACCATATTCATCATATCTGGGTTGGATGGGATGTGATACCCATACCCACCATATTCAGCACCCTCCAATTACCATATCCACCATATTCACCATATCTGGCACCCTCCGATTATTACTTATTCCAGTCTTTGCAGATTTTTTAGAGGGCAAAACACTTAGTTTAAATAAGGATGTCAAAAATCACTTGGTTCAGTTTTTTGCCAGGAAAGATCAGAAATTCTATGAACATGGAATCATACTACTACCAGGAAGATGGCAACATATGTTGGATTAAAATAATCAATATATAATTAAATAAAATATTTATATACTATAAGAAAATTGTCATTCGTTTTCATGGTAAAAAAACAAAATTACTTTCTGAACAACCCAATATATCCATATAACCATAAACTTTCCACTATAGCTGTTTTAAAGACAAAATACTGATCTGGTGTAATGATTGAAAAAGAATTGCGAGTAGCATTATCTTCAATGGTACCCCGATTTGAGAGAATTTGTGCCAAAAACAAGCCCACCCTTCATTTTAAATATTATGTTGTATTAAACATGTATTCTACTTTTCGTTTTTTGTTTAATTTGATTAAGATTTGTTTAATTGTATTAAAAATTATTACACCATAATAAATATACAAGGTGTCCGAAAAGTCAGGAAACTGTCAAATAATGCGAGAAATACAGTTTGGATTGAAAAATAAAAAAATACATGCTCAATATTTTTAAAAAGCTATCCAGTGATACCAAAGTTGACTCCCTGCCCCCAATCCCTGGGGATAGGGAGGCGTTACTTTCAAATCTGAAATGGGAACCTCCATTTTTTGTTGTAGATTTTGATTCCCCAAAAAAAATTAGATTAGTTTGACCTAAAATTAATGTCATTTTTTTCACAGATGGCGCTACAATCGATAAAAATTGAAGAGGTACGAATATCTGGAAATGGCAGAATAACTCGAGAAATACACTTTGAATAAAAAAATACGTGTTCAATATTTTTTAAAAAAGCTATCCAGTGATACCAAAATTGATCCCTCTCCACTCTCTGGGGGTGGGTGGGGTAACTTTAAAAAACTTAAATGAGAACCTCCAGTTTTTTTTGTAGAATTGGGACACTGTCAAGTAGCTGGAGGTCAGCAATTTGAACATCTAATTAAGTAGGGGATTCTGCCATTATTGCCTTGATGATGAAAGGTGAGGGGACTCACTTAAAACTGAAACCTACTACATCCACATTGTTGTTCCTGGATAATGCTAAAAGTAGTTTCTTGAAAAAATTCAATGCCGTCTATCATGAATCAACAGATCGTTTCAATTAAAACCTATACATAAAATCTAATTCTGCAATAAAAACTGGAGGTTTCCATTTAAGCTTTTTAAATTTACCCCCACCCCACTGTAGGGGGTGGGGAGCGGTCAATTTTGGAATCACTGGATAGTTTTTTAAAAATATTGAACATGTACAGTACTTTTTTATTTTTCAATTCAAAATGTATTTCTCGAGTTATTCTGCCATTTCCAGAGGTTCATACCTCTTCAATTTTTATTGATTGTAGCACCATCTGTGAAAAAAATGACATTAAACCTAGATCAAACTAATGTAAATTTTTCTGGAGAATCCAAATCTGCAATAAAAAATGGGGGTTCCCATTTGAGATTTGAAAGTTACTCCCTCCCCACCCCCAGGGGATGGGGGAGGGGGATCAACTTTGGTATCATTGGATAGGTTTTTTTAAAAATATTGAATACATATTTTTTTATTTTTCAATCCAAAGTGTATTTCTTGAGTTATTAGACTGTTTCCAGACTTTTTGGACACCCTGTGTATATTTTTTTATGTATAAGAACTTTATTTATACAAAACTAGCTAAAATATCCAGCATTGCTGAGTTTTTCTTTATAAATCACATAGTAAAAATAATTATTGAAAAATATTTGATCAGTAATGAGACAATTTAAAATTTATTTCATAAATGATATATCATCAACATACAATGTATCATATATATAATCATACAATAAATAATGCTCCAAATTCAATTTCATTTTTCTCTTGTTATTTTGTTTAGATTTCCTTTAAAAATTAAATGATTAAATTTTCAAAATTTGTTCCTATATGAAAACACTTGTATTAAATCTATAGAAATATCTTCTGTTATACAACAAACAAACAAATACATGTTAACACCCACTTTGCAATGAAATGTGAAGCACATGCTTGGCCCTTTGTTGCATAGCACAAAAAGGCATGCACACGTGCAGAAGACCATCATTTGTTTAATATATGCTTGGCTCTTTGTTTAATTTACCCAAGAATTTAGTTATTTTGCCCATGTTAAAAACAGGTGTGGATCATTCAGGAAATGCTGAATACCAATTTTTAATGCAAATGTGTGGACAATATTTTAAGTTTTATATATAATTTATATTATTATAATGCTCAGTTGAAATACATAATTATGTCATGACAATGATGTTGTATAAGAACAGATTTGGCAATAAAATGGAAATTTTCTATATGCTATGTATTATTTCTTTTTGTCTTATTTTAAGTATTATTTATTTATTAGCTACGGAGAATCTTTAATTTATGTCACGCTTTAGGGGTAGAGTATAGATTTGAGACAATAAATGATATAGGGGAAGAGTTCTGTAAATTATGACATCACTCTTAAAATGGTTAATGCTTACATCTTTATGACTATAAACCATATTTTAGTTATAAAATAAAATATAAAATATTTATATATAATTGTTAGAGAAATAAAGACTAATGTAACATATGGAAATACATTTGTTATAAAACAGTTCTGGCAAATCCAAATTGTTTCTCTGATCAGCTTGGAGAACAATGTTATAATAATCACGCATAGTCCAATGAAAAATTTTGAAAGGGGAGAGATTGAAAATGTGTTTGGTTTGTTTTGGTTAAGCTGCCATATCGCACAAGGGATATTCTGTATGGCAGTGCCCACTTATAGAGCCCATCATAGGCTGGCCAACATCCCTGATGGGTCAACCGGATGGTTGAAGGATGAAGTTCAACTGGCTGGGCTCATCTTGAAAAACTGGAGGTGTGGGACCCGAATTCTCCAGGGTGGTAAGCCACAGTTTTACCATGCGGCTATCTGGCCGACAAAATGTGTTTGAAATAATGCAAAGTGGCTTATGGACACTTCCCAGATTATCTATCACCACATCAAATTTTAAAGTTGCAACAAATAAAAAATTTGTATATATTACTGCTTTTTGTGTGATTTAATATTACTTTGTATTATTATATAATATTGGATAAACATATAGTAGTTTACATCATGATGAATAGGATAACTTGACAATAAAATGAGTTTTCTGTATATAATTTCTGTGTGATAATGTATAAACATATATCATTTGAGATATGTAATATGCCACGATCATAATTATGGATATAGAACAGGCTTAACTTAGCTACAAATTCAACATAAAATTTCCTTTAAAATAAAACATCCAATGTAAAGGTATGATATAAAGATAGTGATTGAACACAAATTGATACTGAACAATATCCTATATCATAATCAATAATAATTGTTTTAGCTAAGTAATCTGTAAAAAATCCAATAATAGTAATGCAGGTAAGTTATCTGTTGCCCCTTACTTATCCAATAATAGTAATGCAGGTAAGTTATCTGTTGCCCCTTACTTTGACCACTTAGCGCCATTATTGATATTTATTGTCATAAAAATAAATAAAAATTGGCCCCCTAGTGCCCTATAAAAGGGCCAAATAAAAAAGGCTGATGTAGGGACATCCCATACTGATACTGAACAAAATTCTGTATCATATTTTTAAATATCTTTTTTAGATTTCAAATAAAAAAGCTACACACACACACACACACACACACACACACACACACACACACACACGCACACACACACACACACACACACACACACACACACACACACACACACCAGGCTCTTGTAAAAAACAATATACGTATTGTCTGTCCACGAAAGCCGCGCCTAGCTAAGGTGGATAATCTACATCAGTTCTTCATATACACCATTGTTTGTCTCCTAACTGTTAGTACTGTATTTTATAAGTAATATAGATATGGTATATTGTTTTGTAGTATTAAATTGTAAGTAGAAAATATTTATAAAATTAGATGTTATGAAAATGAAAAGGTGAACCAATTTTTTTTATAAAAAGGGGGGGACATAGACACAAAGTTTTGAAACCAGTGGATATTTATAATAATTGATAAACAATTATTAATGATTTTGCTAAGTTGAATGCAAGAAAAATTAAACTATAGTTCATATTTGTTAAATTAAATAGAGTTTATTTTTTATATATATTATAAATGTATTTTTAGTAATATTTTGTTAACTCTTTATTGCTTTGAAAAAACAAATAAAGTTTTTTGTACATTTCTCAGTGACTATGTTTATGTATTAATGTGCGAGTGAAGAGGAGAGAGGATGTCGTTTTCTAATGTTGCCTCAAGTGACAAAATATCTAGATCCAGCACTGCTAGGACTATTATTTAATATTAAATGATTTATATACAATATGTATAGATTATGTACATATGCATGATAAACAATATATAGTAAGACTTTGAAAAATTTCACTTAATAGCAGAAAGAAAGTGACACATTTAACAGAAGTGCTATTTTTCGAAGTATTATATATATACTTGTTATCAGTAGTTAGTGAAAATATTAGTAGATAGTAAAAAAAATTAATTAGAAAAATAGTGCTTGTAAAAGATTATATAATAATTCTGAGATATATTATTTTATTTTTAATTTATATATATATAAATTAAAAATAATATGTAAATGCTTTTATATTGTTTTAAAAATAATAATAAATTTGATATTAATACTTCAATAGATATTTTAATTAGTTTAATTTCAAGACTTAAACTGTTTATACAATTCTTCATAACTATATTTCTTCTGTTTTCTGAAAAAATTTTGTTTAGTTAATAGAAATTACTTTTCTAAATTTGATGAATAAACACAAATTTTTCACTTCTAGATAAAGTTAGTCCACAAATTGGAAATATGGAAAAATTTTTATAAAATAAATATTGAAAATTTACTATAACTAAAAATAGCACACTTTGTATTTTTAGTTATAGTTTTTGAGTAAAAGCAATAAATGGAACAATATGTCTATTGAAAATTTATTGTAGAAAAATTATATTTATGAAATTTTGAAGTAAATAACAAAACTTTATAAATATATTTTTCTTTTGAAATAATTTTGTTAATTTTTTTTGATAAACAGGCATATAAAAAAATATATTTTCAATTTATGCCAATTTGTACAGAAAAATATAAGAATTTTATCAGAAATTTTATTTTAAATATAGCTTCATTCAAATTATCAATATGTTAGCATCATAATGAAACTTTTCCCATTAAGCAATTTAGTAATATTATTTATAATAAAAATTATTATAAAAAAATCTTACTATAAAACAATACTATAAGAAGTAGATATAGTATATAAGATAATCAAATATTCAGTACAAAAACCAATTAATACAGCACTAATAAGCAGAAAATAACATAAAAATAGATTATTAAGTGAAGTACTTTCAGAAAATTCCATTGTCAGCACAATACATCGTATATTACAGAAATTGAAATATGTATCGAACATCTTAAAAACTTGTATGATATTTTTAGAACAAATTCAAAAATTTTAAAAATTAATACATTTATTATAAATAGGTATAGGTTTTTAAACAATATGAATAGAAAAAACTTAAAGATATACAATATTTAGATGCTAAAAGTAATAAACGCTAGAGTTTATATTAAAATCATTTAATTTAGATTTATGGTATAGTACCATGTTGGTGAAACATTTTTCAAGGTTCTATCATTAATAAGATCTTTGTATTTTCCTTTTTTAAAATCTGAAGTGCTTCTGCTAAATATTTGTTTTCATAATTATTAACTTTTCTAAGAACTCTAGCTTCATTCTATTTATGTTGTTTTCATAAGCTTTTCTTGCTAAAGCTGTTGCAGTATTACCTTGTTTAATTGCATTTTGCTGTTCTTTCAACCTCTCACCCAAACTTCTTTCTGTTACACCTATATATGATTCTTCTTTATCCTCATCTCTATTTATAACAGATATCCTGTATATCCCTGCTTTTTCCATGGGCTCCGTTTATCTTTTTAATTTCTAATCTAATCAAAAATAATAGTTGCTCTGATTGTAGCAATCTTCTTATTTCTTTTCTTAATAACATCATTTACTGTTTTACATCTGGACATATGAAATGGAACTTGAACATATTGATCTTCATCATTCACAGGCTGATCTTCATCATTCATTAATTGAGTTCTTGGATTACTATCATTACTTCTTCTAGATATATCTCTTTTTACTTTATTCAGTACAGAGCTCATGAAGTTCATAGTATAACCATGTTTCCTTCCTACACTAGTTACTTTTTTCTGTCCTTCAATCGTGCTTATGTGGGTGATGCTTCTCTTAAAATATGCACAGAAGGCAGCTTTTTTATATGAGATCGGGTCTTCCGACCAGTAAGGAATAATTAGGGGGTTATTTTAATTGTTGTTTTCTGGAATATCTTGATGAAAAGTTCTGTTCTGCTTTTATCGATATATCTAGGAAGTGTACTGTTTTTCTGTAAATTTGGTCAGTCTTTAAGGTTAACCATATGCTGGATCTGTGTATGCATTTTCCACATCTACAGATCTATCGTTTTTCTTTCAAATAACTAGTAAGTCATTGACATACTTGTTATTATCACCTGAGAGTATATTGTCACCTGAGAGGAGTCATATTGATGAGGGACTGAGATAAGGTCCAAAAACGTTTTATGCCAATAAATTTATTACCTTGCTAACAGTGCTGTGTGAGTTATTCTATATTGTAATAATTTGCAAAGTCTTTTAAAACAAGTATCTCCTTAGATCTAACAACTAATTCTGCTAATATATCTGCCATTGGACTGCCTATTGGTACACCTTTTACTTGTTGGTAAAACTTCTTAAATGTGAAAAAACATTGATAACAAATCAAATGATACAAATTCCTCAAGAGCTCAGCTATTTGAGAAGCATCAGGTAAAATGTTCTAGCAAAAAATGGTATAAAGCCAAACAAAAGTTAGTAATTATGAAAACAAATATTTAGCCAAAGCATTTGAGATTCTAAAAGGGGAAAACATGCAGATCTTATTAACGAGAAATCTCAAAAAATGTTTCACCAGTATGGCGCTTTGCCATAAATCTAAAGTAAACGATTTTAATATAAACTTTAGAGTTTATTACTTTTAGCATCTAAATATTATAAATCTTTAAGTTTTTTCTATTAATATTGTTTAAAAACCTATACCTATTTATAGTTTATGTATTAATTTTTAAAATTTTTGAATTTGTTCTAAGAATATCATATAAGTTCTTAAGATGCTCGATACATAATTTCATTTCAGTAATATACAACATATTGTGCTGACAATGGAATTTTCCAAAAGTACTTCATTTAATAAATTGTTTTTATGTTATTTTCTGCTTATTAGTGCATATTAATTAGTTTTTATATTGTTTCATAAGATTAAGCAGTTATTGTTTAAGTTTAACTTTCAAATTTTCAGTTTTCTGCATTTTGTTCTATGAAATTTATTCTCTAAAAAATTGATTTAATAAACAGTTTAACACAATAAACCATTTATTAACAAAAAAGTAATAATTTTCAATATTTTTTTGGATTGTTGATATTAAAATTGTGTGTATGTTTGTGTGTGTTTGTTTGTGTTTGTGTGTGTTTGTGTTTGTGTGTTTGTGTTTGTGTGTGTGTGTGTTTGTGTGTGTGTGTGTTTGTGTGTGTGTGTGTGTGTGTTTAAAATTTTGGCAGTTTCCAATAAAAATTTCTTATATACAGGAACACTTCACTTTATAGCACTTTACTAATATGGAATTTCTCAATCATGTTCCATGTTTTTATATCTTAAAATAAAAGTTATCTGAAAAATAATATTTAGAATAGATATATGAGCCGTTGATTTTGAAAGTGGGGCAAGTCCATTTTCTGAAAAAAAAAAATTAAAGCTAATTCTTATTAACAAATTAATATAAAATTTATGTTTTTAATCAATTCACAATAAATATCTTTTAATATCAGTATAAATTTGCAACTAGTAATTTATTTCGTCAACAATATTTGTTGAGAGTTGATTTTGAAAGTGAGACAAGTCCATTCTAAATAATGACAGCACTGGAGTGTATATTTTAAATCAAGGTTTCCACAATTTACATGACAGTGGAATTCATATGTGCACCTGGGATGAAAGAATTGCATCCAGAGGATCACAAGAAGTAACTTTTTGCTGTTTAAGGCACCTACAAAAAAAAAATTTGCATCCAGAGGATCACAAGTAGTAGTTTCTTCTGTTTAAGACATCTACAAAATGTGACAACTCAAAAACACATTTTTGCTTATAGTGATATGTGCACTGGCCAAAATAGAAACATAAAGTTGGCCTTAATATGGATGAAAATTGCCCAGTCTAGACACAATAATATAGATATTATTGACCATAAATTTTTATTGTCAGGACATTCATTCTTGCCAAACAATTGCGATTTTGGAGTTGTAGAAATGCGATTCGAAAAACTGATTTGCTGTATATTCCCAAGGATTATTATAAATTAATATAAAAATGTTGCAAATATAATGCTTATTTAGTACATAAAATGAAAAGTGAAGATTTCTATTCAACCAAACCTCTGGAGGAGGCAATTTTGAAAAGAACAAAAAATACTGATGGAGAAACTGTCAATTGGTTGAATATTTCCTGGATAAGATTTTCAAGAAATGCACCATATAAATTGTTTTATAAAACATTGATGGGTAAAGATTCGCAATTTAAAACTCTTGATTTATCACCAAAATGGGGTAGGCCAAGCAGTTTTGGAAAAATAGTATTATCATCTTTAAATGCGAAAACTAGGCCTATCACTAAAGAAAAATATAAAGATATGATGGATTTATTACCCTATGTACCGCCCATTCATCATGAATAATTTAAAAATCTGCATCATCTAAGCTAAGAAATATAATTATATGCTTGCAACTTATTACTGAATATTTTTTCTTATTTTATCCATTTTTTCCTATAAAATTAAATTTATTTTTTGTTTTATTGTAGTGTTTTGAAAGAAGTATGCAATGTTGAAATAAAATAAATAAGTAAATAAATAAAATATTCAGTTTTTTTGTTGTTATAATTATATCCCATTCAAAAAAAATCAATGTTTTCAACAAATCATTGCTTTTGAAAGTGAGGCAAGTCTATTGGCGCATACCAAAACCATGATTTTTTTTCACCTAACATGGATAACCATATAATCCTAATCTAGCCAAACTTCCCCTAGCGGTTTATTTTTTAATTAACTGCCAAATTAATAATTATTTTTTATTTACGCTATGCTAATAACCATTAATGCATATTAAATTTACATGAAATAAGACTACAAAAAATATAAAATATGTATTACTGCTTACAAATATTCTTAAACCCATTCAAATGCAAGCCATTAAATATCTAGAATAATATAAATGGACTTGCACCACTTTCAAAATCAACAGCTCATATAAAGCATAGAATAACACACATGACCTAGACCCAGAACCATCCTGAAAACTGAAGGTGTAAGAATCAGAATCAAACCTAATCATCCAGGTGATATGCAGATGCTTTAAAACATGGCCATCTGGCCGAGTTTTTAGACCTAGCACTATTATACACTTAATGAATAATAGTTCAAATATATTTTTAGCCTTTTATATGCATTAGCAAATAAAAAGGCTGTGATTTGTTTTACAGTGAATTCACTTTATAGTTGTGATCTGGACCTGACTTTCACAATAATGAGGTATGCCTGTAAAGATTCTAATATTTTTTAGATGTTTAATGTCAGAAGAAGAGGTTTAGTTTTCTTTGATCACTATTAGATAAAATATTGTTATTGACTTTTCTCTACAATAAGGTGAAACACTTACTGTGCCGCGCTTTTCACCCACCTAACATTTATTGAATTTGCGATAATTTTGTATTTAGTTTAAACTTAATTTTTAATCTTAAACTGTTTACTTGTATTCTATTTTATTGTATTGCAGAAATTTTGTATTTTGTGTTTAGTTTAATTTTAATTTTAAATTTTACTGGTTTTTTTTAATTATTTTCGTCTACTGTAATTTGATTTTATTTTGAATTGTATTGTTTTTCTCTATTACCCTCACTGTAGCTACAGTACGTTGTGTACATATAATGTAAAATTTGTATCATTTTGTAACTCTGTATCATATTTTCTATCTCCCTTATGTAAATATTGTATTCTGCTTTTATAAAAAATAAAGTTCTAACTGACACGGACGCCTGCGGGTGGGTGCCTGGAGCCCATTCTGGTGGTGAATTGACGCTGCTGGGATCCGATACAATGTGCTCGGTATCCCACTATCTCTCTTCCTCCCCATCCTCCCCTGTCTAACTAACCACCTTGCCGTACAACCCGCCAACTTTTCTCTACATAATACTAACACCCAGTTGACACCAAAGAGTATATAATTGGTTTTCCTCTTTTATTAATCTCTATAATCTCTATTGAATTTGAATTTCTAATGAATTTCTTGTCTTTCATTATACTCATTTTTAAAAAATACTGTTTTCCATATGATTAATAAAAATGCATATTCCAATTTGAAAAATAAAATCATAACATACATCATATATATGCAATTTTTTTAATTCATCTCTTTTTATTTCAGATGATTATCAATAGTCATTTTGGAGATTTCAAACATATCTGCAACTTTGAATATATTGATATCATAAAAAAATGATGTTTAAATATGTTAATTAAGTTATAATATTTAAAAAGAGACTTGTGTTGGAAGAACTTTGAAAATTAATAGCCAAATTTATCATAATTTATTCTATTCATTGATAAATCTTAATAAATTAAAAAAAATTAAATTAATCAAAAAAAAAAAAAAACACTTGTTTTAATGATTATAAAACATTTTCAGTCATTAAACATATCTTCTGTGCACATACTGTACATATAAAAAATGAACAGTAGGATAATTTAATATACAAGAATCAATCTGCTTGTTGGCAATCTGAAGAATCAATCTGCTTGTTGGCCTCGATGGTCTAGCGGTATGACATTGGGACGTTAGCCCAAAGGTCCCTGGTTCGATCCCGGGCTGAGGCAGATTTTTTCTTCTTCAGGTAAATTAGTCAAAATTCCAGTTTAAGAGGCAGATTTTTTTCTTCTTCAGGTAAATTAGTCAAAATTCCTGTTTAATTTATAATTAAATCTTCTTCAGGTAAATTAGTCAAAATTCCAGTTTAATTTATAATTAATAGATGCGCCACTCGTTGGCTTAGTAATTTCTATAGTTTATCTAAATTTATTTTGGTTTAAAATTCTGTTGTATATCTCAAGGGTTAAATTTGGCAAGTTGTTTGATTTATTTGGATAATTTAATATTTCACATTTATATTATATTCATTTCACATTTTAAGAGCATGTACCACATTGCAAATTTTTCCACAAAACAACCTCATTTAATTTTCTAAAAATATTTTTTTTTGTGTATTTGTAATTAAATTGTAGAAATCATAGTAACAGGTTATTGAATATTTGGATACTTAATAGTTCCCATAAATCAGGTGTCAAACTGGCAATCCGCGGGCCGCATGCGGCTCTTGATGTGATTTTTTGTGGCCCTTAACGCTCTTAACTAAAATGAAAATGAGAACAATATATGTTATGAGATGATAGAAAATAAGTGTTGCTTCATAGCCATGTTATATACTATGATGCACCAGTTTGATTTTAATGAAATGTAATTGCACGTGTTACTTTGTTTCGATTAGTCTTGTCGGACATACAGATGAAACTGATACGTACAGAAGAAACTGATTTTTCAGATCAGTGAGACAAACTAAGTGCTGTACTGCAAGGACTACATCGTTTTGTGTAAAATTTCTTACCAAAAAACAAATGCTATAAATGAGAACCTGTATTTTTCTTGGATGGACAATTACAATGTTCACATTTCAAACAATCCCTCTTTGAAGGATGCATATAAAGGACACGTTAATGAGTTGGTTAAAGATTTATTTGTTGTGTTATTAACTTATTTAAAAAATATTAGTAGTTATGGTTATTTGAATTTATAAAATTTTAATGAAAGCTTTTGCTTTTGTACAGAAAATGTGACTTTTAACACCTAATAGAAAATTAAAGATTGATAACAAGGAATTAAATTTAAAAAATATGTATAATTTTAAGCAATTATGTAGTAATTATATATTTTTATATATTCGTTTGATTACACAATGTTTTTAATTATTCTATCTATATTTCTGAATCTTTACCTCAAAATTTAATTTTAAAAAATTTTAAATTTGTGTGATGTGGCCCGCGGCCATCTTATAGGCTCATTAAATGGTCCTTGAATTAAAATGAGTTTGATATGCCTGCCATAAATGATACTCTTTGCAGTAGCAGATTCCTCCTGGGAAATCACAGAGATAGCAATAATCTACATCTGTCATTGCTATCTTCCAAATCTGATCATACTAGTATAGTAGTATACATACATTAAATTTTAAAGTTTAAACAATTCTACTGAATAATGTATTATATAACAAAAAACTGAACAACTAAATGCAATTACACTGAAATATTTAATACTTATTGTATACTTAATATAATTACAAAATACAAAAAATATATATATTATTGAGTGGAATGCAATACTTCAAATTTGGACAGTAATTATATATGGAAGAAAAATATTTTTGCTATTACATATTTATTATAAGAATAAATTTTGTGTCCAAAAAATATATCTAATTTCTATAAGCAAAGATCTAAGTATTGTACTTGTTTATCAAAAGAAAAAAATATTACTCTTATTCAACAACAGAATAGAGAAATAAAACTATAGAATTTTCATATTTTATCTATTTTTGTTCATATTGTCATCAGTTTTCTGTTGTTTTTCAAGAGTAATATGAAAAAAAATTCAAATATCCTGTTTCAAATAATCTAATTAAAAATTTAACTCTTCTTACTAGCTTAAAAATTGTAAGCAATGGATACATAGAAAATAACATATTTATATAATTTGATATCAACAAAATCTTGAATAGTATATTCATAATTATTCATAACAATATCATTTTATAATATATCACAAATAAAGAAAGTAGTTACATAATGAAAAATCATTTAAAATATTGGACACCCCTTTATAAATTTAATTTGCAAATACTATAGATAATAAACAATAAAACAAGATTTTGTTACAGATAAAAAAGTTTATAACTGAGGTATATAATTAATAGTATAAGATAGTGGTTCTTAAGCTTTTCGATGTCATGGAACACTTTTGATTGTAAAGAAAATTTGTGGAACACTATATCATTAAGACCATAAAACAAACAACAAAAATATGCATGAATATGTATTTTACTAAAAATTATAATTAATTTAAATAACAGTAAAAACATTAATTAAAAAAAAATATTTTTAAGAACTGTAAGTAACTCTTTTAGAAAAATGGAACATTTTTCTAAAAGAGTTACTTACAGTTCTTAAAAATTATTCATTTGTTATTAACATTCCGGAATCCTAAATCGTTCTCCAAGAATGATTTAGAATTTGGAACGTTAATAACGAATAAGTATAAGAACCTGAAGATGGCTCTAAATAGCCAAAAACGTTTGTTCGTTTATGTATAAATTCTTGTTTTATTAAATTATTATCTTGAAGAAGATGTTTTCTCTGCTGCTAATTGTGCTTTTATCATTATAAATTTAAATAAGAGTATAAGCAGTTTTTTCTTTATGAATAATGGATATTCACACAAATATGCTGTCGAAAACTGTAGTAAAATCTTAAGTGCTTTTGTGGGTAAGTCTGCTTAATATTTTATTTGAAAGTGCAAGTTGAATCTTGTCTACATTATAAAATGTGTGCTGTGCAGTACGCTAAGATATTCAAATAGGCCTCTTTCATAATTTCTCAGAACACTTGTAACATGTTCGCAGAGCACCAGTTAAGAACTACTATAAGGTTCAAGTACACTTGAACTGTATGGTATAAATTAACCATTAAATAATAATAATAGTATAAAATAACCATTTTGAATATATAATTTATGTAGTTTAAATATCTTGCTGCTGTTTGTAATGTATAAGGTGTGTGAAAAAGTTCTTGCTGTTTTCCAATAGATTGCTCTGGACGTAAATGGTGACACAATCTGTCACGACAGTAGCATCATTCTCAAAGCCTAACAGTCTGTCAATAAGACTGCATCAAAAAATTAGTGATTTTTTAACACTGTCATTTGCTGTTACATAAAAATGTAAAATTTTGAACCAAATAAGCGCCATTTGCGGGAAGCATTACTTTTTTGCTTTCATTTAAAGAAAACTGCAGCTTAAGCACATGATATGCTTGTGGATGCTTATGGTACGTATGCTCCTAGTGAAACAACGTGCCGTGATTGGTTTCGCCATTTTAAAGACTGTGATTTCGAAGTTGAAGACCACGAACGCAGTGGTAGGCCGAAATTGTTTGAAGACGATGAGTTGGAGGCTTTGATCAATCAAGACCCAAGCCAAACCCAAGAAAAGCTCGCCAATTCATTGGGAGTGGATTGTACAACAGTTGGCAAGCGTTTGCTTGCCATGGGTATGACTCAAAAAGAGGGGCAGTTTATGATGTGTGAAATTTTGCTCCAACATCAAAACAGAAAAGGTTTTTTGCACCGTGTTGTTACTGGGGATGAAAAGTGGATCCACTTTAGTAATCCAAAATGCAAAAAAGTTATGCCCGGCGTGGAGAGTTCCCATTGATCTCAACAGGCATGCCTAGGTGGAACATCTACGGGCGGCAAAGTGATGCTGTGTGTCTGGTGGGACAAGAAGGGTATTTTGTACTATGAGCTTCTACAACAGTTGGCAAGCGTTTGCATGCCATGGGTATGACTCAAAAAGAGGGGCAGTTTATGATGTGTGAAATTTTGCTCCAACATCAAAACAGAAAAGGTTTTTTGCACCGTGTTGTTACTGGGGATGAAAAGTGGATCCACTTTAGTAATCCAAAATGCAAAAAAGTTATGCCCGGCGTGGAGAGTTCCCATTGATCTCAACAGGCATGCCTAGGTGGAACATCTACGGGCGGCAAAGTGATGCTGTGTGTCTGGTGGGACAAGAAGGGTATTTTGTACTATGAGCTTCTACAACCAGGGCACACAGTTAATGCTCAATTGTATGGACAATAATTGTTGCATTTAAGCAAAGCAATCAAGGAAAAACGGCCAGAATACGCTAAACGACATGAACATTAACATAGTAGAGCAATGTTGTTAACCATCGTTACAACATATTAGAACATTATACTCTATGTATATATATATATTTATTTATTTATTTATTTATTTTGCATATTAGAACATCAATATACATAATATTTTAGCAGAGCATTAACATGTTCTACATATTAATGCTGTATGTTAAGATATGGTCTTGGATATGGTATAGTACTTAATCATTTTAATATTGGTTTTTTAAAGGGTATACTTTATTATACGGTTTGTAATTCTACCGCAATTTTGTTATAATTGTATATCTTCAGACACGCATACCATTAAAAATAATAGAAGTTGCTGATAGATATTGTTATAATGTAGGATAGAGTGGGGCTAGTTGAGCAGTGGGGCAAGTTGGGTAATGTCTTTTTCTCAGAAACACAAACACATATAGGAACGAACATGCATAAATAAAGGAAATTTTATAGAGAGGTGACGTATTAACCCCCTTTAGTTGAAGTCACATGATTGAAACGAGCACAGTCACAAGTTTCTTTGTTTCAACAGGCAAGTGAAAATTTTGTTCAACGTTAGATTTGGTCCGCTTAACCCTGCTCCGTTTAAGGCTGTTTCGATATAACGGGGTTTTTTCAAATTCTATATATTTATTGATTCATTTTGACGTGGTTTTTCAATCGAAAATGTGACGTTTGGTTGAATTAGGAAGCATTAAAACTACTAGTTATTTGAATAATCACTTTCAGCAACAAAAACAACAACAAAATGTGATAAAAATGACTATTCAGATGGAAAAAATAAATTGTATCCAATAGACTAATGCATACCAAACAATCCTTGATATTATAACAGAATTTTGATAATTTGAAATAAATTTTAACTAATATTAGTGCCATTTCAGAATCAGCAAATACACTAATAATTAAATTATGAGTGGCACACTATGATCTGTTGAGTCCAAGATGATAGTAATGTTAAATTTTTTTTCAAATTATTAAATTCCATTACAGTATCAAGGTAAAAGTGTTTGGCATGTATTAGGCTTATTTGATTATTATCCTTGAAGATTTACTCTGTAATTAAACAAGAACTTCTAAAACCTGCTATTTCTTATACAAATAAGAGTTCATCAAATAAAAGCACTTTAGCAGTCATAAATAAACAAACATTTTATTAGTAATTGTAAACTAAAAATGTTATGAAAAGTTATATGAACTGCCTATAACTAACTATTTTAACAACTAATATAGAGCACAATTGGCAGTAGTGACTTCCAAACTATTTTATTTCACAAACGAAGTACTTTCTGTCTATCCACTAGACCATCTTCAGCATTATATTAACTTACAAAGAACATAAAAAGATGTTTAGGAAACTTAGAAAACAAAAAAATATGTTTAGGAAACTTTATATGTAAATAATCTATAAACGATAAGGATTCGACATATGGAAATAATTTTTAAATTTGAATTACAAGAACAAATATTGTATTCTTTTTATGTTCTTTGTAAGTTAATATAACGCTGAAGTTGGTCTAGTGGATAGACTGAAAGTACTTCGTTTGTGAAATAAAATAGTTTGGAAGTCACTACTGCCAATTGTGCTGTATATTAGTTGTTAAACTAAAAATGTTTTCGGTATCTCAAATACCATCATTTGCGACAAGATATATAAACTGCCTATAACACGAAGTCAATGTCAAATAAATAGCACTAACGGCAGTAGTGTCTTCAAACGTTATTTAGAAATAAATACGTTTTGAAGACACTACTGCCGTTAGTGCTATTTATTCGACATCAAATACCATCTTCAGTTATATGGAACACATCACATGGAATACAATTCAAACTTTGAAACTTTAAACAATGTCAAAAAGAACACAATCATAACAAGTTATAGAATCTAATAAATTTAACATGAATTAATATTTTTATAATTTATCCTCAATATATTAAAAAGTCATCTATTAATAATGTCGGATAAATAGGTATATTAATAAAATGAGAATAAAAAGCACAAGCTTAAGAACGATGATTTTTTATAGCGTACTTCCAGGCATTACTGACTTCATCTGCTCTTTTAACATTAATTACATTATCTTCCTTACAAGATTTCAGTATTTTGATTTTTTCATTTATTGTTAAGTCTTTTTTGTTATAAACATTTTTAATAAGTTTTGCTTCATTCCATAAAACATTGATGTCCTTTTGGTAGGCTCTTTGTGCTAGAGTGGTAGCTAGGTTACTGTTAGAGATATTATCTTTGTGTTCAGCTACTCTCTCTTTAAAATTTCAGGCGGTGGCGCTGATATATACTTCCTCTCTATCATCATCTATATTGTACAATAGAATTTTATATACCCCAAATTTATAATCATTACAATATTTTTGCTTTTCATTTCTGAGTAAATTAAACACAGTTGGTGGCCTCGTATATGTGCACTTACCGTTGTTATTTTTAGCACTCGCCTTATTGTCTTGTTTATGTGCAGTCTAAATGGTACAGGGAGATGGTTTTCATCACTTGACAACTCTTTACAAGGAGTAGCTCCAGTTTGCTGGGTAGGTGCTCTATTATCGTTCTCATATTTTATTTTTTGCTCTCTATAAATCTTTTTCATGAATCTCATATTATATCCATGCTTGGGGCCCCAGAAATATATTCTCTTTAGTTCTTGCTTTCTGTAAAAGTCATTAGAACAATGTGTTAGACATTTCTTAAAATAAGCCAGAAATGCTGATTTTTTTATAGGTCCAGGGATTGAAGGACCATCTGGGGATCAATACCGGTGTTGTGGTGGGTTTTTATGTATACCGTGGTTTCTATCCTCTTATTGATCAAAAAGATTTTTATGTCTAAATAATTAATTTCCTTATTACTTTCCAGAGTTATTTTAAGGGTAAGACCATATTGTTCCTTAGAAAAACTATTTACTAGGTCTAGTGCCATGCTTGTGTCTTCCACATAACAAATATGTCGTCTACGTACCTATAGTATAATGCTGTGTTTGACCTTATTAGGTTATGGATCTGTCCCTCTATCTCCCTTACTAATATTTCGGCTAGGACCCTAGCAATTGGGCTTCCAATAGGGACTCCTTTAACCTGTTGATAGTAGAGGTCCTTAAACGTAAAGAATGAGTTGTGGCATATCAAGTGCGCAATCTCTCTTAATATTGTGGGGTCTAATTCCTCGTTCTGCGTATGTTCTAAGAAGAAACGGTAGAACAGTAAACATGTTGGGTTTAGATTCAGGGATGGGTAGAGGGACTCGAAGTCAAGTACCGATATCATTTCGTTCCCTGTAGGTACATATTCATTCAGATGTGTTAGAAAATTTTTTGCTGATTTAACTTGGTAGTCATAATTCTCTAATTTAATCAAACACCATTTAGCTAGTTGTTTCTTGATGTTATATGTCGGCGAGCGCATTTTTTCTACTATCAGTCTAGCAGTAATTGGGTCCTTATGAGTTTTGATATAGGCAAACATCCTAGGGCAGTCCTGGTTGATTGATCACTTTACTCTTATTAATGAACTGGGGTAGTTTCTTCTTTTTAAGGAGTCTGTTTACTTTACTGCTTAGACTTTCCTTGGGATTCTTTTGTAGTAGTATGGAATGAAGCAAAAATTATTAAAAATGATTGTAACAAAAGAGACTTAACAATAAATGAAAAAATCGAAATACAGATAGGCCTCGATTAGCGCGACTTCGAATAGCATTTCAGTCTAAAGTTGTACAGTACGTGACACTAATGAGGATAAACTAATTATTATATAGATTGCTGTTTTTATGTTCTTTTAAATGCACTTTAAAATAACATTTTGTTTCGCCTATACAATGAAATGTTTCATCAAATGTATGTGATATACACTGAAAACGTGAGGCATATTTAATAGAATATTACGGTATTTTCTGAAGGAAAAGAAGACTTACGAGATCACCGTCCTGTTGTGGGATCTGCGAACGTAGGCTGATTCGAGCGCGGATAACTGTGGACTGGGTCCAGGTTAAAGGAGTGTATACACGGGAAAATGATAACGCCTGTTTATATACAAACTCATGTTTATTTGAAAGAGAATAAAAATTAAATTTGTGAATTGGTTACAAGAAATAAAAAGAAAAAATCAAAGAAACGGTCTATATTATATGTGAACGAAACTACTACGCCTATCAGACCTATCAACAGCAAACGGGTTGAAATATCGCTCCCCAAACACTACATACATGCTTATACGGGAATTTTCATCGTTTAACTGTTTCATTAAGATCTTTTCCACATCGTCTACTGTCTTTTAAATCTATTCAAATTGAAGACTTCATTTTTTTGGAGTACAAGGTCTTTTTATCTACGATAATCGATATAATGCCGAAGAATTTATTCTACATGTTTTAATTTTTGTTTCATTTAAATTCTAACTTCACAGAAATTTTACTGTTTTGATTAAAATGTGTACCAATCAGTTTGCATTTTGCAATTTTTGA
>AYEL01084991.1:0-19293 GCA_000484575.1 Olivierus martensii
ATTGCCTGTTGAATCTGGTCAACAGTCATCTCTAAATCCACCACCGAGCAAAATCTGCTCTGAACACCTCCCAAGTTAAATTTAAGGTCTTCTCTAAAGGAAGCCCAATTAGTCCTCCAAGGGTCTCTATATGTAACCTGACTAGGTGCCATACCCTGTAAATTAAAGCAAATATATCTGTGATCCGAAGAAGAAGGCTCACGAGATACATGCCAATTCTCAATTAGGTCAGAAATACACTGAGTCCCTAGCATTAGATCAATAACCTCCCTCCTGTTAACAATAGCAAAGGTAGGCTCATTACACCTATTCAAAATAAACAGGTTAGTACCCATCAGAAACTCCAATAGGTGCTCTCCCCCTTCGGTTGATGTCTTTGCTACCCCAAACCACATGATGAGAGTTAGGATCGACACCAACCAATAAATCATAATGATACTTTTGACAAAATTCCACCAAAGACCCAAATTCAGGCATTGGTGGAAGTTCGTCTTTATCATAAGGGAAATAAACAGAGGAAATAATAAATTCCCTACCAGTATCCCCTTCATCAAGCTTCACCCGAACAGTTGTAAGGTCTCTAGAACAATAGTCCCAAACAGGTGAAACATGTATGTTATTCCTAATGAATACACGGGTCCGAGGATATCAGAAGTAAAAGAAAACAACTTACCTTCTTTGCAGTGAAGCCCCCATATTCAGCCCTTATAGTGCCATAGCTCTTGAATAAGAGCAAGGTCATAGCAGCCGACCCAAAAAGGCGGAAGCAGCTCGGGAGTGCTGGAGGTTAATCTGAATCATCCTCAGGCCCATGACATTACAGGTGCCTAAGGTGGGCAAAGTTCCATGCCCTCCTCTGTAGACTGGCCGTCGGAAGGATCAGTGGTACCCCTGGAAGCCCGATCCTTATCAGCAGGCCCGACCAGTTCATGCCCCTTTTCAGGAGCAATCACCGAAACTATCGGTCTCCCAGACTTGGAATTAGGATCCAAAAGAACCTTAAAGGTATCTTGATCGACCCCAGAAAAAGCTTATAGTTGGCCGCCTTGATGGCCTTTGCCGAAGCAAGATCGACCATCAGGATAAAACGCTTTAGCGTCCCTACTACGACCCAAACCCTCCAGTGCTCAGTCGTGAACCCCAGAGTTGAATACTTGGAGTCAAGCAAAAAGTTGGCACACGTCCTGCGTACGTGACTGTCCTTTAGCGTCCCTACTACGACCCAAACCCTCCAGTGCTCAGTCATGAACCCCAGAGTTGAATACTTGGAGTCAAGCAAAAAGTTGGCACACGTCCTGCGTACATGTGTCAGCAGTACGATAGACCATCTTCACAGGCTTAGGCAGGTTCATCGCAGGAATGACCCTTAAACGAATCCCCTGTCCAAGAATACACCCATCCAAGAGCCAAGTAAGCCACTGACAGGTGAACTCATTTATACAAGTATAAATGAGTGCACCATTGTCCAAGGTATACCCCTTAAGCAGTGGCAAGGTCTCCTCAGAAGGGATTCCATCCACACCACTCAGGATCTTATCCAAAATAAGATCTACCTCAGCAGCCACCATCTTGGAGTCTGGAATACCCTCCTTGATGATGGCTAACCGAAAAGAAGCCACAGCTTCTGTATAAGATCCAGCCTGAAAGCCCTGGGACTGCTTAGTAGGCCTCACCTCCACAGAAGAGGGGGTGGACAGCTGAGATCTGGTTCTCTTGCAATCAGACAGAGAAGCTATTTGGGAAGTACTGTGCAGTAGCTGAGAGCCACCAGCACCAGCAGCTTCCTTCCTAGCCCTCCTCCGTTTTCGCCTAGCTGCTCCAGACAAACATGTCCTTTGCGGACTAGATCTGCTCCCTGAGGCAGAAATAACACCAGGAGACTTCTCCACCATCCCACCAACCGGAGGCACATTAGTGACCCCGGCACCCTCAGGTGAGGTACCAGGATCACCACCCCCACGATGAGGCAGAGAATCAGCCCCCTCAGAAAAAGGTTTAAATTTAGAGATAATTTTTGACACCATGCCAAAAAAACAACTGGAGGAAACATGTAAGGTCACCACCCGGTTATCCTCCAATATGGGCGAAAGACTAACTATGACAGGGTTTTGCCTGGTGTCCTGAAGGGATCATTAACGACACTACATCTTTTATTACCCCAGTGCCATTCAACTCTCAGCATAATGCCTTACACCTTAGTTTGGGTAGAGCGCTCTCTTAGTCTGGCCCCTCACCTTCGACCTGTCTGACATGGGAGACCCTACCAATAGCAAAGCTACTGCCGGCATAGCTCTCAGGATCATTGGAACACGCAAGCTCCCTCACCATGACAAGGTGGAGACGCCATCGAAGGAGTAACAATAAACTTAGACTTTTTTCTGTTATGGCCTTGAGAAAAAGTTTACATGGTTTCTGATCTCATCATCATCTCACAAGCACAAATTGTTGCTTCTGCACCTCAATAAGTAACCCAGGCATACAAAACCACTTTATGGAAATATGTCACCCATTTGTTTTCCATTGAAATGCACTGATATGTTTCATACGAGAGTTCTAATTTGTTACTAACCTCAGAAATGGTTATTTATCATGTATATTAAAAATATATTAAATCAGAGGCCAGGAAATTTATTTCTGGATTACAATGCTATTTCATACAGGAAGGCAATGAAGGCTCTCCTATATCTACATTAGATACATGAATTGAATTTGTTTAATTGCAGTCACTCAAAAAGAACATGGGAGGGTACATTTAAAAAATTGATAATTCATCATTTAATTACTAAGCTCTATATTTGTATTTGATGTGTTCATTAAATTGAATTGTTTTTAGCATAAATATTTATTCTTTATCTATACTATATATTCTGAAATTTATTTACAGTATTTTTGATTCTTAATAATGGCACTTTCTTTCTTATTACATCTTTTTTAACTTTTTTAATTCTCTATGTGGAACTTTACATAATTGGGACAGCTGCTTAATTTGGTCAAAGTAGTTTAGTCCAGATATATCCTATTTAACTGGAATCTATTATATGTCTTAAAATATCAAATGCAGTTTAAAAAATAAATCAAAAATTCTGTTTTATTAAATATTATAAAATGTTTATAATAATACTATTTTTCTTTTCACTTTCTTCTTAATATAAATAATGGAATAATTTGACAGCTCTAGCAAGTGAAAAACACAAAATTTAACTTTATTTCTATAGAACTTTTGGCTTAATCCATGATGGATTAAGCCGAAAGTTCTATGGAAATAAAGTTAAATTTTGTGTTTTTTCACTTGCTAGAGCTGTCAAATTATTCCATTAGTTATATTAAATATTATAATTTCATCAGAGATATTTTATGATTTATCTAAATTTTTAATAAATACAATGATATAAAATAATTTTTTTGCATCATTTTATTCATATTGAACAACTTATTCGTAAAATTTATTCCTACACAAATAAAATCTAATCAGGAAAAGTTTTGTATCTTTAAATATAGCATTGAGACAGATAAAAAGAAGTAAAACAATAAAATTTAGTTTTTTATAATTTTATATTTTTATTTCTTTTTACCTGTTTCAGAGCTATGCTTATTATTTATGATTTATCAAGGCAGTGTTTTAATTTTTAATAGAATTTTATAGGTTTTGTTTAGAACTTATTTTTATTACCTCTGCAATTTATTTATCTGAAAGAAAATCCTTTATATTCAATACAATGTTAAATAGTTTCTTAAAGTTTTATTTTTATTTAGAAATTATCTGTTTTCTGTTTAAAAGTAAGTAAACTGGATTGCAAGTTTCTTAACTTATTTCCTCTTCTTGACTTTTTAAAATTTGTACTACTTATATTATCTAAATATCTTGATAAATGATAAAAAATTCATGGTTATTTATTTTTTTATATTTATAAATACTTTAGTTAATTCATATAATGATACATAAACATACAGGTGATTTATATTTTTAATAAAAATGCCTTAAATTAAATGTTATTTTATTTTATAACATGTTAATTTAAAATATTTTAGGACGATCAGATGGACATTTACATTGGAGGCATACATGATAGAAATCGTGCATTACATGGGGATGTAGTTTTTGTCCAGTTAAAGCATCCTAAAGATTGGAAAGTAAGTAACATAAATTCAAAACTTTAATATTAATTTATATATATAATATGAAAGTTTTTTATTTATCAGATTCTTTGGGAAGATCTCTGGGACTATCAGAAACAACAGAATTGTAAATTAATAGATTTTAATATGTACAATATTAATAAAAAACATAATAAAAGCCCTACTAAAAATGTAAATAAAAATAAGATACCTGTAGAAAACTCAATAGTTACTGAAGAAAATATAAAAAAGAAGAAGAAAAATAGAAACAAAATTAATAAAAAAAATATAACTTCTCTTGAAAATGAGGATATTCCCAGAGAAAAAAATGATTTAAATAACTGCATCCCTCTAAATGAAGAAGAATCTTCTACCTCATTAAATAATTCTGTATATAAACCTCAGTGTGAAGAAATTGAAGTTGATAGCAAATTGCAAAAAGAACAGGAATGTGGGAATAAAAGTGATAGTTTGAAACAAAACAGTGAAACAACTAAACAGTGGACAGATTCTTCGAGTAGTTTATTTATAATTCCAGATGACATTGTAAATTGTAAATCTGAATTTGAATTGCCTTATTTTTCTGATAAAACAATTGATGATGATGATAATTTGCTTAAGTCTGAAAGTGTAGCTGTTGCTCCAGAAGAACTTAGTGGTGATGAATTTTCTCAATCACTGAGTGGGGAAAGTACATGCAGTTATCATCTAGATCAATTACAAGAAGATAACAGGTTTATGGAATGTCTACAGGATGAAGCCAATAATAATGAAGAGATTTTTACAGTTAATGCAGAAGATATCATAAATGTTAATGCAGATCAACAAGATAATGATTTTAATACTTTTAATCAGAACACTGAGACATATATACAGATTGGAGCTTCCACAGAATCTACTAAATATAACAATATAGAGAAAGATATTTGTACTTTTGATCCTAGTTTTAGTATAACTTATTCAAATTCTAATTTTAATAATCATGTGCCTATTGACAGTACTATTAGTGATAAATGTAGAACTGAAAATTTCAATAATGAGAAACCTATAAAATCTGAAATTCTAGATTATAAACAAGAAGACAGTAATAACAGAACTTCAATCACAGCTAAAAATGAAGTATCAAATAATCATAGAAAAATTAAAAAAAAAAATAAGAAACATAAATCAAAGAATTCAGAAGTCACAGAAGAAACTGAACTGAATTTTCATTTTTTAAATGTTACCCAACTTATGAATCATCCTCATGGATCAAGATTTGTCCAGAAAACAGGAAAAGTAATAATTTATTATTATTAATAATAATAATAATAATAATAATAATAATAATAATGTTTTAAAAATAATTGTATGCTTTGAATATAATGATCTACTGAAGAATCATTCACTCTATAGCTGAATGAATATATTTTTATCAGAAAATTTGAATACATTAGATCCTTATTTAATGTTGGTTATTAAGTTTTAAAAATAATTGTATGCTTTGAATATAATGATCTACTTAAGAATCATTCACTCTAAAGCTGAATGAATATATTTTTATCAGAAAATTTGAATACATTAGATCCTTATTTAATGTTGGAGTTAGATTCCTGTAAATCGCAATGTTAACTGCAACCAAAAACCCATTTACCTAGCATATTAATTTTCCAAAGAGAGTGTTCTATATTAAATCCCAGATCTAAATGGAAAGCCAAAGTGTTTGCTCCCAGTCAATCTGGTTGAATGTTCTGTTTGCTGTATAATTTAATTAATATATTGTTCATAGACAATATTATATACTTCAGTTAGTGGTCATATAAAATATGGTTATCTTGTTTTCTATAATTGAAGAGTGTGATCCCAAAACGCATTCAGTCCATTTTGGTCATTTTTTTATTTGATGCAAATACATACTTCTATTGAAGTCATCTATCTTATTAAAGGCCAGTTTGTTCCGAAAACAATGCCAATTGATGTGTACGGGACACCTGAATCCTGTTTTGCTTTTGAAAACTTGCTCAGTCCTTTGCGAATGAGCAGAATGTTTTCCTAATCCTGCCAGTAGAGCAGTAGAAAAAACAAACTGCTATTATTGTTGGCAATAAATTTGTTGTGGGAATATTTTTCATGTTTATTAAAGATAAAATTATTATATTGATTATTAATTTTTATGTTAGAAGAACTTGAAATGAAATCATAACATTAAAAGTTTAAGTTTCTGGGGACTATTTTATCTATTGTTAAAAGGAAAGTTATTTTTCTGAATTTTAGTAGTACCTAATTTGGAATGATTAAATACATATTCTGGGGCCCCATGAGTATAATGTATTCATGGGGAAGGCCCCAGAACTTCCCATAAAGTAATTAAAGTAATGTTTGAACTTCCCCATGAGTGCATTGTACTTATGGGGAAGTTCAAATATTTACTTTTCACTACAGTCGATTCTTGTTATTTGCGGTAGTTACGTTTTGTAAATTCTTCGCAAATACTGAATCATTGTGCCTATGGGAAATATAGAGTTAGTTTGCTGCTCAGTGATAATCTGCGAATAAGTGTGAAAATGCTGCGAAAATCAAATTTGTGATTATAAATTTTCGGGAATAGTCGAATTTGTGAATAGGGAATCCTCGAATACCAAGAATCGACTGTATTTTAATACTTAAAATAAATTTAGTTTTTTCTCTAATGAAGAATGAGTGTAATTGAAAACACATTCAGTCCTTGGACTTAGCAAGTTTCCATTAACACCATTATATTTAGTCATCGTGTATTTAAAAACTAATGATGACTGATTTCAGGATTCTACTGAGAAGTGCATGTATTACTATCCATACTTTAACTGCTTTCACTTCTATTAACTATAGTCATAATAATACAGCACTATTTGCAGTAAAGAATTAAACTTATTCTTTTATTAACTTAAATACGAATGTTTTCGGTGCATAGGCACCCTCTTCAGGTACACACTACTTAACTTAATCAAATCAAAAGAATCCTATAATAACAACGAAATTCTAGAACATCCTTGCTTTTTCAATTTACCGGATTTACCTGCAATTTACCGGATTTTTTCAATTTCCAGATTTACCTGCACGACCCTGTATATACATAAAAAATCTGCCAATCCTCAAGTTCCAGGGTTGCCATATTTTTGATAGTACCTGTTCTAACATTCTAATAGTTTGTATTTAAACATTTAAAATTTAACAGAAGAAATTTTTAGAACACTCAAAAATTAC
This sequence comes from Olivierus martensii, assembly GCA_000484575.1. NCBI lineage: Eukaryota > Metazoa > Arthropoda > Arachnida > Scorpiones > Buthidae > Olivierus > Olivierus martensii. The sequence goes on from AYEL01084991.1 coordinate 7,339, forward strand.
ATAACATAACTTAAAATTTCAACCAAACCAATTCTAGAACATCCTTGCTTTTTCAATTCAAATTAGATGTTCTAACATTGTAATAGTTTGTATTTAAACATTTAAAATTTAACAAGAAGTGCATGTATATGAATTAGAAACAGATATCTGGTAGTAGATAATTCATTCAAATAGAAATACTTTCTCAATTCCATATTTGCTTCTGAAAATTAACGACTGAATGTATTTTGGGATCACACTCTTCAATTATATGTTTCCATCTCATTTTCTGTTATGAAGGGGAATATAGGAAAACAGAGCTTTATTCTATTTTGCTGCCTTAAAAGTTTTAATTAATTAATTATTTTTTTTTATGGTGACATAAGATAATGACATTAAGTGAGGCAACATTAAATGAAACCTGTGCATCAGATATTTTTGTATATAAGTTTTCCTCTAGTTAATATGCATTACAGGTTGGCTGTCAAAAATCTGGCAACCCTGGAATTTGAGGATTGGCGGATTTTTTATGTATATACATGGTCGTGCAGGTAAATCCGGAAAAAACGCGATGTAATTAAAAACGGCAAAATTGCAAGAAAAAATAAATTTATTATAAAGAAAACTAGATAAAAACATATTTACATTATTTACAATTGCAGTTACTCTATGTAGCCGCCATCTGCTGCTACAACATTTTCCAGGCGGGTCCGGAAACTCTGACACACACGCTTCACCTCCTCTTGGTCTAACGAGGTCATGACCTCGACGATGGAAGCTTTCAGCCCTCTCGGTCTAACGAGGTCATGGACCTGACGATGGAAGCTTTCAGGGACTTTGCTGTTGTGGTGAGTTTTGTTGACCTTTGATTCGACAACGCCTCACATGTAGTAGTCGAGGGGATTTCAGTCTGGGCTTGAGGGAGGCCACAACTCGGGCGACCAGTGGTATGGGAGATTGCTGTAAAGCCAGGCCTGGGTTTTCCTTGCCTTGTGGACTGGGGCCGAGTCCTGTTGGAAGACATAATCCTTCCCAGCGGCAACATTGTCATCCAAGGCTTCACAACTCTCTCCAACACATCGATGTTTGAGCAATGAATTTGAGCGATTGATTTTGTCAATGTGACATTGATCAATGAATTTGTCGCCTTCAAATTCATCACTCCTCTTACAGTCAGACCGTTTTCGATGTTTGACCCAGGCAGGAATGACTTCCTCTGTCTCAGACTCCCTGAACCTCTTCGCTAGGTCATAAACCTGCATTGTCTTGTAACCAAACCACTCGATTATTTCCCGCGGCGACTTTCCGGCGCAAAGAGACTCGAGTATAGCCACTATCTGATCGTGATCTGCACGTGCTGATGACGTGGCGGCCATTTTGTGAATGCCTAGTCTCTACCAAGGTCACTACCATGTCACGTGCAAGTATAACCAAATTACTGCCAACTAGAAATAGCACAAATTTTTGCATTAATTATTTCCAGATTTACCTGCATGACCCTGTATATGCTGTATATATTTAACAGAAAAGAACTACTACTACAGTGCTTTAAAGAAATAAAATTAAACACTAAATGAAAAGCAAATGAAATTTTAAAATGTTTAATAACTATATAAAAGATTGTAGTTCTACAGAATTTTAATTCACTACTGTATCCTCAAAAAAGTTAAAAGATTTTATATAATGCCAATAAGCAAAAAAAGCCAAAAAAAAACCAAAATGTTAAAAAAATTTCTAACTCCATGTCTAAAACAAGCCAAAAATCTCATTTGGAGTTAAAAAAGCAAATCTGGCAATCCTGGTTGCAAGCATGACCAAACATCTGATTCTGGAGTACAGGGCTGTTAAAATGTAAAAGGCTCCTCCAGAAAACAATGGCATGCCAATGCAGTAAATTTAAAAATGCACTCTGACATTCATGCCGGAAAACTGGTGGAACTAGAATATTGATTGCCTGATTTTTGATAGTCAACCTGTATAAGATTTATTTTTAAGTTAAAACATATATGTAAGATTGCCGAGGGTAAATAGGAGATATCCTTTCCATGTCATTAAAGCATTACTTTATCCTGTTAGGTCCATTGATGTGTAGCCTCATTATGAAAGTGGAACAAAAAATGATAAAAATAAAAAAAACTGATCTTCAATAGCTGCATTGATTTACTCAGTGCAGCTATTGAGGTTCTTTTTTTTTTTTTTAAATTTTTGCATTTATTAGTTGAAAATATTGAGCCTCTGATGATGATTTCTAAATTTTTTGATTGCTAAAATTTTTTTTAAATTACATTTTTAAGATAGAAAATTTGAATGGATTGCATTTGTAGAATTTTAATTATTTTTTTATTGAATCATATCGATTCTGCATTCTATTCTATTATATTTTATTAATTTTATTTTGGATTTTGGATAATTTTATTTTTGAAATTTTAAGTAAAAAGTGAAATTTTCATACTATGAGCTTTAAATTTCGTAAAACTGAAACAATATTGTTGATATAAAAATATTGGTTAATTTTGTTAAAATCAACAATATTGTTATTTGTTTGTTCATTTATGGCTTTATTTTTACTGATAATTAAGTAAAATATGAGAAAATCCTAATGTAAACATCATCAGGCTATTTAAAGAGCCATGGCACTTTTATTGTTTTATGGTGGCCAGTCATTTTATGGGAAATTGTGGCCAAGCCTATTTTACTGCACTGCATGTGGTATTGGATGTAGTGTCAACAAAGTATCTGCAGTCCAATTAGAGCAAAGTAGACAATATTATAGCTGTTTGTGTGAGAAAGGATGATTTTCATATATGTTAATTTTTTATATAAATTTAAAAATTTATAAAAAATAAATATTATTGAAATGAAGGAAAAACATAATAAATATAATTTATTAATAAAAATGACAATATTTTAATATACAGTCAAACCCCGATAAGATGCCCTCCATTAAGCTGCCATCCTCGCTGACTGCCAAGAAATTTGGCAGAACAGATCTTCCCTATGTTAATAGAATAGGCAAACCCCCAATAATACACCATCTGCCAGTAGAAACATCTAAACAAATATTCCTTTTGGTATTGTATTTGTCCTTGTTAGTCTGCCAGTAACTGCCATCTTGTAACATGACTTATATCCCAAAGTTCATCAGTACTGTATATACATTATTAAAAGCTCTCTGGATTCATTTGTAACCAGTAGATGGGAGAGATGAAATTAATGGTTAATCATGTGTTTCTTTAAGCCTGGTTCAGGAGAAGGTAGGTAGAAAATTCAAGATCGTAATTGTTTCCATTGTTTATTGCATATTGAGCAAATGAGGATACTGTACAGTAAGCTATGTACAGTCCCGTGCAAAAAGTTTGTCAGATTCTGTATAGGGGAGAAAGTGGCTGACTCACTATTGAGTACTACGTCAGGCACTAATGTCCCAAGATCGTAATTGTTTCCATTGTTTATTGCTTATTGAGCAAATGAGGATACTGTACAGTAAGCTATGTACAGTCCCGTGCAAAAAGTTTGTCAGATTCTGTATAGGGGAGAAAGTGGCTGACTCACTATTGAGTACTACGTCAGGCACTAATGTCCGAAGACACCGCAGAACGAAATAAACTCGACCGTTGTCTTTGTTAATAGGGGATATAGGTTTAGAGTGAATAGGAAGAGACATCACCATTTCATTGACACGACTAATCGGAGATTTACTATTTTCTCTGCTGCTGTATTTAATAGTCAAATAACTTACTTTGCAAAAATTACTTGTAATCAACAATGAAATATAAATATACAGTTTATTCATTAAGATGACATTTTAATACAAGTGTAGCTGAAGAGGATTTTTAATAAAAAGTCGAAAGCGCTACTGCTATTTAAAAAAGTTAATTTATTATATATTTTTCTCGACCTGCCTAAGTGCTAAAGTGTTAATTTTTCTATATTTATGGCTCTCAGAGTAATTTTTAAATTGTTGTGAGGGACAGATTTGGCTCTTCCATCTCAAAAGTTTGTCGACCCCTGGTCTAATCTATTAAAGTTATACTAATTATGGGAGTGATAAATGGTATTTTTGAAATATTTTAAAAAATTAAATTTTTCATAAAATGAGCTATAAAATGCTGAATATTAAAAAATATTATAGCTAATAGAAAAATATTGATTAATTCTGTTAAAATAAATGAAAATATATTTTAATCATTCATTTTTTCTATTAATTTTATTGAAATTTAAGAGAAACAGCTAAAAATAAAACAAACATCCTGAGGCCATTTAAAGGGGCTTGGCATTTTTATTGTTTTATAGAAGCCACTTTCTTGCTGGAAAATTGCAGTCAAGTTTACTTTGCACATCAGTGTGAGATCTTGGGTATAGTCTACAATAAATCATCAGTGGTGCAATTAGAGAAACATAAAATATATTATAGCTGTTTATGTATTAGAAGAGACCCTTTTCATATATGTTAGGATTTCTGATATAAATAAGAAAATTTATAAAAAGTACTGCTAAAAATTGTATTGATGAAATAAGAACAACTTAATAAATATAAAATATTAATAATAATAATAACAAAAAATTCAACGAATTCATGTAAATTTTTTAATAATTATATCACGTAACTTCATTCAACAAAAGTTATGTAATTCCATAGTTTATTATAAATAATTTCTAAAAATTTCGTGCAAATTTTTTCATTCATGGCTCATTTTGTAGAGAGAACTTGTCACTATCTAAAAATATTGGTTATTTCTTTGGATGGCTAAAATTTTCATATAAAAAAATTGCATTTTTGTCAATCTTATATACATAAACGTTCACAGAAGTTTGGATAAGGTCAGAATGAAAAATTGTAAATTTTAAAATACCATTTATTTTTCACAAAAGATAAAAAACAAGAGCAGTTTAATAAAAATAATAATAATAATAATAAAGACTGTTAAATTCAAAAATTCACAATCATCATTATTTTTTATAAAACAATATATTGATTAGAATTTTAACTGTTGAACTTTAAACACAATCTTAACACTCAATTTTTTAATGATAAAATCTATTCCAAAAAAGCTGATGTGCCCTGACAATTTTAGCACCTTGTTCAGTGGGCTGTAATATTAAAAAAAAGTTGAAAAAATGCTGAACTTGCTTCAATATTGGTTTTTTCCAATATCAGTAAAAATTTTTACATTAAATAACAACTATAAAACAAACACTTTATAGCAATAAATGCAATAAATATTTTATTTTATATAGCTGAAAGCTCTTTGCAAAGTACTTTCGGCTATACACCATCCTCAGAGCTATACATTAACATACAGAAGTATTCAAAATTTTTTTATTTATTGTAATTCTGAATTTAACATTATGTTTAATTTGAATTTAGCATTATGTTCATTTTTTAAAATTGTTCTTCTGAAACTGATGATAATATTCAAACAATCTTTTGAATACTTCTGTATGTTAATGTATAGTGTTGAGGATGGTCTATAGCCGAAAGTACTTCGCAAAAGTAAAATAAAAAAATATCTATTGAGTTTATTGCTATAAATTGCTTGTTTTATAATTGTCATTTAATGAATTTAAGCAGTTTGATTTTGTAATTTTTACATTTTTTAAAATAAAATTCTGTTTTTTTTTTTTTTTTTTTATTGAGACAAGACTGTAGTCTAGCTGCCTTCTTTTTTTTTTTTTTTTTTTAATTCAAATTATATTTATTTTACTTCAAATTATTTCCTTGAAACAATAAAACAAAAATGTTTATATATAAATTGTTTTGCTTACTATTATATATTATTTTTATTGTTAAATATATAGATAGTTCTTGACTTGTGACCACTTGTATTTATGACATTGATATAATCATTAAATTCTGATTTGGTCAATGCAATTTGTACAGGTTTAAGTCCATGAGCAATGGTCAAGTATATAGAAAACATTCTGTGTCTGATTCTTGTATTTTTTTGCATTCATTAAGTTTATTATAATAAAATGGAGTATAATAATAAATATTGGTAATGGGAAATCCATAAATTCTGAATATTTCTGACTTTCATACCTCATCTTATGTCGTTAATTCATTCCAAGACTTGCAACTTACGTTGAAAAATGACTTAAGTTGCAAGTCTTGGAATGAATTAACTTTCTAAAAATGATTTGACCTCTGTAAAAAAGCCAATAACATTACTAACAACATTTTTATGCTTCTAAATAATTCTATAAATTATTTTGAATATTTTAATCATTATTTTATTCATTTTTATGTGATTTTGTTCTTTTATTGGTTTTTAAATGATTTTTATGAGTTTTTAATAAATTTGTTGACTGACGTAACATACAGTTGCATAACCTCTTACAGGTGTAAATGCATTGCACACAAAACATTGAGCATATCAATGCTCAAACCAAAAGTGTATGATGCAACATAAATAAACAACATTGTTTAGCTATTGACCAATTACTATGACTTCATTTGAAGTTAACTGATTTAACATGGATAGTGAAACTCAAGAACTGCTGAATTTTATCAATGGCTTCATTCATAAAATTATTGAATATCATGATTTTGCCATTGCAAAATTCAAAATCTAAAAGAACTATATGAATGTGTGACATATATCATTTCAGAGAACAACAAAGTTTCAATAACCAGCTCATATCCCAATTAGACGAATGGTCGAATTAAGGTATGAGCTGATTATCTCATACAGCATAGAAAGTTAACTAACAAAAATGAACTTTGGTGTAGAGACACAGCATCTAGTCATACAACAGAAATAACATAATTAGCATCAATATACTGATGTATTTACATCACATTTTACTATTGAAACCCAGCCTTTAGCAGACTTATTTTTTCCTATTAACAAAAAAATGAGGTAAAGTCAAAATAACTTAAGATATGACTGTACAGTCTATTCCAAAATGTTTATCACCTACTGTGGTAACAGTCCGGTAACCTATTGAAGATGGATTGTAATTACTGGAATTTCGTGTGATGAGCATTGAATTTTAAAAACAATTAATTCATTTTCTGAAGAAATGGGTAAAGCGAGTTTCGTGAGGGACAGCTTAATTACGTAATTTTCATGGCATGATTAATTCATTTTGAAGGTTTAAAACTAAGAAATATAGAAAGTATAAATTTATATATATATACACACAACGTATATATAAAAATTATATATACAGTATAACCCGTATATGACGACCACCTCCTGTTCCAATCAAAACTGGTTGTTTATACAGGTTAATTATAATACAGCATGTTTAAATGAAACAAAATGATTACACTTTAATAAAATCGAAATGTATGTTTTTGTTACAATTTATAACACGGTTTATCATTTATTCAAAGACACAACATATTTAATTAAATGGAAAAACTATCAATAGTGCTTTGTCGCATCTCATTTTTATTTTTTATAATTTCTATTGTCATTTAGTTCAGACAACAATTTTTTTATTATTTTCTATTGCTGATGCCCATTTTTTAATTCTTCAATATGTTTCTTGCAGGGTTTAAAGTTGTCTTTCGTTTAAAGTTGTGATTTCCTTGTTCCTCCATTTAGTCAGAATTGAGACAATATTTTGTGGATCTGTGTTTTCCCCATGTTAAATTTTTCTGCTAACGCTCATTCAGAAAGATCTTTCTTACTGTCTTCAATCATTTTTATTGGCTGTTCTGCTCTTTGAGAAAGACTTTTCTTATTATTTTCAATCATTTTTATTGGTGGTTCTAAATTCAAAGCATTAACTTTCCGTTTAGCCATATTTCAACATCCAAAGTGAGAGCATCATACATATATGAGATTACATTTGATTAATACGCTTGCGTAGAACACGAACATCCTGATCCAGTGGCTGATTGTTTTCAGTTTTTCTGTTTTCTCTATATCACTTCTCCATAGACCTTCAAGAAATGATTTTTAATATTTTTAATATAAAATTTATCATATCATAGATACAAATCTAAGGAACATGCATATTAAAAAGATATCGCATTAAAATAGAAATGACGCCATGATTTCTTCATTCCAGCGCTTTACATTATTCTCGTAGTAAGAATGATGAGGAAAAATTCTTATGGTGCAATTTTTCATTGCAATGGTTTGGCTTAAATGGAATTTAAATTTAACAGAAAATGATATTGATATAAGCAATAAAGATAGTAAATTAGTAGTAATATTAAAAAATTATGGTCGTCATAGACGGTTTCACTTTATGTTTAGTCTATAAAAATGATGGTCGTGGTCGCGTTAGGGAGGTGGTCGTCTTATGAAGAGTCAAATAGCATTATTTCTATGAGAAAAATTTGGTTCCCATAAAATCGTGGTCGTCACGTCAGGTGGTCTTCTTATACAGGTGGTCGTGAAGTCAGTTTTCACTGTATATATAATTTATATATAAATAACCCAATATTATCTTACTAAATTCATTTCCTTATTTGTTGATTTTATATAAATCAATGTAAGACATGAATGGATAGAATTATTTGAACTTCATCTATATGTTTTAAAGCAGTGATTCTCAAAGAAAAATTTTGTGTGGCATAATGCAGCCACCAGAAGTTGCTGATGGCCACACTAATCTGAAACTTTGTGATAAAGTCATAGAATGGCAGTGTGGTAAAATGTTTGTAGGACATCTAAAAAATTGGGTTCAAGTACTGGTTCCACACCTCTAAATTTTTCATCAGATGTTCAGGCTCAGCCCATTATAAATCTCTATTTCAGTTTCTGGGTGAAGATCCCAGTCCATGGTGGTGTCTAAAATGACAACCATCATATATAACTTGCGAGACTCAGTAGCATGATTAAACAAACTTAGTATAACTATAATGTAATAAAAATTTATTATTTTTACAGTGAGTAGAAATACAAAATTTTTTATCCAATCATTTAATTTTTATTTGAAAAAAAGATCATTTTTAAAGTTAACTAAATAAGATATATTGATCTGGATTAGTAAAAGTGTGATTGCTTTAACTATTCTTTAGAATAAAGACAGAAATTGTTAATAAATAGAAAGCCAGGATTGGCATTTAACAAACAAGGTATTTGCCTAGTAAAAATTATGAAAGAGCACAAAAAAATATTACTAAAAAACTACAATATTCATTTGCTACTAAGGGAGCTCAATGTTTTATTTTTCCTCTGTACTAAACTTTTGATTCTGATAAATATAATAGTTCAATAAACACATTAAAAAAATTTAACATAATTATATCTACAATTTTCTTAAATTCTGTCTCCCATTTTATATAGAAAATATTTTTACATGCAAAAATATTTTCTTCTGTGACAACAGTTTTCTTGGTACAATAGTTCTCAAGTGCATCCACAAAAGAAAATATTTTTGTATGTAAAAATATTTTCTTTTGTGGATGCACTTGAGAACTGTTGTTCTAAAGTTATGGGACAAATTTATTTTTTTGTTGTTGTTGGATTACTATCTCCACCTCATATTGAATAAGCTTTGCACTACAAATATCTGATAATTTTCTGATCCACAATTACTAAAAAACCAGCACTCGAAGTTTATTAAAAAACAAATAAATAAACAAATGGAAGGATTTATTTACAAATTTCATTGTTTCATAAAACTAAAGATTCATTTTCATGACTGTTTTTTCACAAATCCTAATATTCAATAAATATATTTTACAAATTCAGTTGAGAATAGTCTTTTTAATTGTCAATATCTATTTTATAATTAATACAAGCAATATATAATATGAAATTATTATAACAACTCATCCAAAGATTTTATATAATAAATTGCAGAAAGTTTTTAAATTTAATTTACATTTAATATTTGTCTAAATTTCTAACAATCCAGGAGAGGTATATAATTAACACTTTTGCAAAAGCTGGACTAATACATTGTATATAATTGTTAATTTTACTATTCCATATTAATGACAGGGATGCTGTGTTCATTTCCTATAATTTATAAAAATGAATTACAAAAAAATAATTTTGTGGAAAAATATACATTATTTTTCCATTCATTTGGCATTCATTTTGTGTGATCACAAATATCCTATACCCATTTGTCATGATCATTAATAAAATAATTGCTCTAAATATAACAATATCATGATGTCATATTTTTATATTTAGAGCAATTATTTTAATTTATTTATTTTTAAATTTTCTAGGAATATTTTAACTTCCCAAGATATTTTAATGGTTACAATAAGATTCTGATAATCTTCCTTCCATCTTTGTGTTTCCTTTTTGGTGTTACATTATTAAATAAGCTTTCTTTCATTTTTGATGGCTTTTCTCAGTAATTTGATAGTGCACAAATGATTTTTCTGGATTTATATAAATTATTGAATTATTTTTAATTGTTAAAGTTAAAAAATAAAGTGAATGGCTGTTCATGTAGTTCATCACAAATGATGTCATAGATAATATTCCTAAGAATACAGTCATTTCTAATAACAGGATAAAAATAATGAAGTCATAGTCATCCAAATGAGCCTGATAAACTTGCCAAATTTAACCCTTGAGAGACACAACAGAAATTTTAATTCTAAATAATTTAGAATAATTATACAAATTACTAAGGCAACAAGTGGCGCCATCTAATAATTACTAATTAAACTAGAATTTTAACTAATTTACCTGAAGAGGCAGATTTTTTCATCTTCAGGTAAATTAGTTAAAATTCTAGTTTAATTGGTTTAATAGATGGCACCACTCGTTGGTTTAGTAATTTGTATAATTATTCTTAATTATTTCAAATTAAAATTTTCGTTGTGTGTGTCAAGGGTTAAATTTGGCAAATTTATCAGGTTCATTTGGATTAAAATTCCCTTGAAGTTTGGATTGTAAGTTTGTGTTGTAATGATTGTGCCGGTCTATGTGTTGCCTGGCTAGCGCCACTGAGGACCCATAGCTAGATTTAGTCGGGTCAGGAATAGATCTATCGGCAAAGTCCGATGCCGGTAATCTAAAAGTTGATTCCAAATCAATATAACTGCCTAAAGAATCAATCCGCTCATTGGCCTTGGTAGTCTAGCGGTATGATGTTAGGACAGTAGCCCAAAGGTCCCCGTTCAATCCCAGGCTGAGGCGGATTTTTTCATCTTCAGGTAAATTAGTTAAAATTCTAGTTTAATTAGTAATTAATAGATGGCGCCACTTGTTGGCTTAGTAATTTGTATAATCATTCTAAATTATTTCGAATTAAAATTTCCGTTGTGTCTCTCAAGGGTTAAATTTGGCAAGTTTATCAGGTTCATTTGGATTAAAATTCCTTTGAAGTTTGGACTGTAAGTTTGAGTCATTCATGCTACACTTTCAAATAAATTAATCTTTCTTTATCCAAAGTTAATTGATTTTAAATATTATATATCTATATACATTTCATATACAGTGGATTCAGCTTAATTGGGACAGCCATGTAATTGGGACAAATCTCAAAGAACGGAAACCAAACTAATAAACAAGTACATAATTTAAACGCTTATTTGGGACAGTAGCAGAAAAGGAATTTTCAATTATTTGATATATTTTAGGGATTTTTCGAAAGTATGGCTAAACATACATACACTAATCTTTGCCAAGATGTCAAGAAAGGATTTTACACTTAATTAAAATTGCTTGGCTGAATAAAATTAAAAGCTACCATTTAATACAAGCTATCGTAGACTCGCTGAAATAAACCAAAATCTACCATAGCGCGTCTCCTACAACAAGAAAATCAACTGCATGAGGAGTGGGCATTACAGAAATAAATTCCAGGAACATTCAAAAGAAAGCGTGATGGAAAGGATCCAGAAATCGAAGAAGCATTAGATCAATGGATTTCTATAGTTAGCGGGCGAGGCGTGAATATCAGAGGCCCAGTGTTAGAGAAGTCAGAGGAGATCGGTAAAAAACTAATAATTAGTTTAAAATTATATATTAAAATAGGTACCTAATTATTATTTTTACCTACTGTTTATTTACCTACGAATTACATATTTTATTTTAGAATTTA
>AYEL01084992.1:0-15696 GCA_000484575.1 Olivierus martensii
AACTAGTCATATATAAATATGCATTTGCTTTAGATTTACCAAAATAATTGTCTTTCGAATATATATACTACTTATAAATCTAGTTATTATAATTCATAAAACATCACTGACATTCTCGATATGAAATATTTTTTCAATTTAAAGCTAAAAACAATCACATTTACGCAAATAAAATTTCATTCATTTCCTCGATGGGAATATATAAAAAAAAACTATATATACTTTATATATAATATATGGCAGCAAGGAAATATGGTATATTTATATTAGCATATTAGAATTTTAAAAAATAAATCTGTTAAAAAAAAATTTATAAAATGATATTAGAGCATGTTATCTATTTATTCAATTCGTAACTAGAAAGTCTGCCTGGTTTGAAATAGTGAGCAGCGATTAGTTTTTTCAGTTCAGATCGCTGTAATCAACCCATCTCATTCGTATACATCACCCCTATTCTTAGTAAGAATTGACGCATCCATTTTTAGCTTCCACTATGCACGTTCAAACTGACAGACTTTATAATTGATCAATTTCCGGTAAGCTCAGCCCCTGCGAAGCAAGTGACTACCTTTTTGGAATAAACTGTACATATGTGAACATTGTTATAACTTATATGAATTAATTATAATAAATACCTTAATTAAATATTCCCATACCATCAAATATATTTGAATATATAAAACAGCAAACCTCATATAATAGAAAAGACATGATCAGTTGATTTTGTTTACATTCATCAATTATTTCCAGTGCAATTAAAAAAAGATCATGTTTCTCCTGACATATTTTTTGATAGAACTGTTTGTGTGACACTTTAGCCATCAATCAATAACTAAGTATCACATAAACATTTGAAATTTTTAAAGTTTCTTTGGAAATTATCAAATATTTGTCAAAAACTATATACAGTGCACGCCGCTTATTGTGATCACGGTTAATGTTATCATTCGGTTAATGTTATCACTTTTATGAAGTCCCGCATGGATTAATATTACAACATTGAGAAAATATCGTTTATTGTGATCAGAATTTGCTTTATGTTATCATCATGACTAATTAGCGCAAAGGGAGAATGGATTCATTTAGCAAAAAGCAGTCCCTCCTGAATGAATCCCTTCTCCCCTCGCGCTAATTAGTCATGCCGTTCAGAACACTACCGTTCGCCTCTCCCACCATCAATAAGCTAGTCCGATGGTTAGAACAGCTCAACCAGACTTGACTTTAATGACTTTATTTTCACTCGTGGAGCAAGTTCGTGGAATTGAAGATCAGTGATGGCTAGTGTGATAAGTTCACCTAAACATAAAGATTTGACAATTAAGGAGAAAATTTCAATTATAGAACGTTACGATAGTTTGCCTAAAATGAGTAAAAGCAATGCAGCAGTACAGCTACACATTTCACAACCCCTTCTGTGCAAGCTATTAAAAAATAGAGACACTATTTTTTGGCGAGAAAGCAGAATAAGAATTTACAGTGTAAGAGAAATCGTGTTGGGAAAGACTACAAGGTTGAATGTGCTCTAAGAATTTGGTTTACCAATGTTCGTGAAACAGACACTCGTGTTGATGCTCCTCTGATGTGTCAAAAAGCAGAACTTGCTAAGAAAATGGGAAAGAATGAATTTGTAGCAACAGAAGAATGGTTTCACCGTTGGAAGAAAAGGGAAAACATTGTCTACAAAAGAACACATGGTGAGAAGAAGGATGCTGATTCGGCCGGAACTGAGAGATGGATAGGAGTGGTCAAAAATTATTTCTGAATTTTCTCCAGATTGTGTGTACAATGCAGATGAGACCGAACTCTATTACTGTGCTCTACCTGAGGCACACCTACTTGTTTCGGAACGAAAATGCTAAAGGGTGCAAAACAAGTAAGGAACGTGTAACTGTTTTGTGCTGCGCAAATATATCTGGTGAAAAAGAGAGATTGCTTGTGATTGGCAAAAACAAGAACCCGCGATGCTTTAAAGGTGTTAAAAATTTTCTAGTTGATTATCATGCAAACTCCAATGCATGGATGCAGCTTCCATATTTCAAGAATGGTTATTGAAGTGGGATAATAGGCTGAATCGAAAAGTAGTTTTATGGTTGACAACTGTGCAGCACACACTGAATTGTGAACTAAAAAACATCAGCGTTGTTTTCCTACCGACCAATACAACTTCAATATTACATACTATAAACTTCAATATTACTTATATTATTATTTACTTACATATTATATATTATTTCATGTGACTAAAGAATCATCCGAACCTTAAAAGCGTATTACCGCCATGAGATGCGTGCAAGAATCCTTGAGAACTTGGAAGACACACAAGGAATGAGTGCTAATGATATTGCAAAGAAGACGAATATTCTTGATGCCCTACATCTCGCTATGTCATGGTATAATGTATCAGCAAGTACAATTTAGAACTGTTTTCGGCGAGGGGGTTTTTCAAGAGGAAAAACCCCCTCGCCTTTGCATTCGCCCATCAAATATGACGGAAGAGGAATTTCGGGAATGGATGACTGTGGATGAAAATATCATTACATCTGCTAGACAGATAGAAGACGACATATGTGAGCTTGTTATTTCTACAGATTCACAAGTGGCAGAAGGAGAGTGTAGTATAGAAGAAAATGACAACAATGCTGTGGAAACGTTTCAACCTCCAACAGTAGCTGAAATGCGGCAGGTGTTAGAAATTTTGCAAAGTGGTGTTCAGCACAGGTCAATGGATTTCGTGAAACATTATGAATACGAAAAATATATTAATGGAATCCTCAGAGAAAACCAGAAACAAGCCATACTTGAGAATTTTTTTAAATTATAGATTCTGTTAATGCATTACTGTACGTTTCTATGTAATATGATTGCGTGAATAAATTAATTTTTTATTGGCGAAGGCATACTGTAATTTTCGGTAAATAAGCTGCAGCTTAGATGACAAAAATTTTATTTTTGATGAGTGCAGCCTATACAATGTAGCGGTCTATCCCGTAAATTTTTAATTTTTTAGGTACTGTACAGTACTTGCCATTGAGTTTTATTTACCGGTAACAGCTTTCACGTTTCGGTTATTGTCATCAGAATCAATACACCGCTATAAGATCCTGCAATTAAAACTAAAAAAATATCTTAGATAATACTAAAATATTGATTGAATCTATTAAAATAAACATTATTATTTGTTAATTGTTTATTTATTACTTCATTTTCACCGAAATTTAGGCAAAAAACGAGAAAATACAAGGTTAAACATTTGTCCTCCATTTTAAATAATATAGATTTGACTTAAATGGAAAGATATGATTTGTGTACATTTTTTAATTAACAATTATTAGAATGATGTAAGTTTCTGATTTAATAAAATTCATACAGACAAATATGACACCTTTTCAAAACTTCACGTTGCCTTTAAGTGATTTCACCGCACATATTGCCCGTACGAATGGTGCAACCTTACTGTTGCCAGATCTGGCGATATTCAATGTTTTTTTTTTATGAAGAATTATGTAGAGTTTAAAATTGCAGATTTAGAGATTTAGCTACTTTATAGCTAAATCTTCTTAATTAAATAATTCTTAATAAAATTTTCTTACAATTGCTCTAGAACTTCGTGATTTTCCGAAAACTGGAACTGGCAACATTAAGCGAAACTCACATCACTTTTTCGCTTATTCAATTAAGCGAAAAAGTGAAGTTCAATAAGTGTTCGTTGACCAGTTATAGAGCTTTGAAATTATTATTATTAGCATTATCTTTTAATGTAATTTTCATTTCTTTTTAAATCACGAAGATGGCTTACTAAAGCCGAAAGTTCTACGGTAATAAAAATTTCTTTTTCACTTTAATGAGCTTTGTGACTGGTTATTGACTCATTTCTTTTTATTTTGTATATCCCCCATCTATCATTTTCTCGTATCCATAGTTTTTTCGGGAGTCCCGACAAAAACTGATGAATCGAGATTACACTGTATATAACAGCAACAGTATATGCTATATAATAAAAAAAAATTGAAAATTATACTTTTTTGACACGTACTGCTTAATGTTATCAATTGGTTATTGTTATCAAAACAGATCAGTCCCAAAGTGATTCTAATAAGCGGCGTCTACTGTATATATATTAATATATATATAAATAATCTAAATAATAAAAATTTGTGAATTATTTGATCAAAAATTTTCAAAGTTTTTTATTTTCAAAAATTTTATCAAATTTGATAAAAATTTCTATATTTGTTTTGCCCACTCTAGTATTTGTTCAATTCAGAAACAACTGTAATTGATTTTTTCTATCAATGTAGTCATTTTTGTTAGGAACTCTAGTTCCTAAAATAAATGGCCACATTGACAAAAAAAACTTTTTTCCCAAAATCAACAACAAAAATTATAATTACAAATTAAATATTTTTATCACTACTAGGATGCCAAAAATGTGGTTGAAATATTTGTCACAAAACGTCAGAATATATTAATGAATCATTATTACATGATATTCATTGGTCTGACAAAACAAATAATCTAGCAAGACTCTGGAACCAATAATGCCAGAAAACAGTGGTGAACTTATAAAAATATTCATCAATCATTTCCACAGGGTTAATTAAAAAATTTATTATTGTTTATTAGAAAATATACATTTATCCCATTCATATCCCAATACAATCGAATCCTGATTATCCAAAGTAAAATGGATTGAGAGATCTCCAATACCTTGGATATAATTTAAAAATTGTCATTCACTTTACATTAATTTTTTTATTATATAATTTAAAACATTTAAAATTTTTTTTGTAAACATTGTTAATTTTTAATTTTTTGTTTTATTATAAAAATTACAAAAATTAATAATATTTAACATGAGGGATAATCCACCTCATATTGAATATATATTTTTAATTTTTGGGATAATAAGGAACCTTGGTTAAACAAGATTTGGTTAATTAGGACTAAGAATACTGTATAAAATTTTTGAAAAATATTGAAATAATTAAAATATGTTTTATAAAAAATTAAAAATTAGCAATTTTCATGAAATAATTTGTTGTTTCATAGCTTAAAATCAAGGATTGATTTTTAAATACAGATAAAATGATATGAATTGTATACTAAATGAAACTCTTATTTAAAGATTTTTAAGTGATATAAAAATGAATTCCTCATTTTGATGATAACTAGAATTATAAACATTTCAGTGAATCAAAATGAAATAAAAAAGAAAAGAAAATTAAAAAATTTTGCAAAGTGTTCATAACTTCTGCTATACTGGAAGATAACAAAAACAAATGGATGTAGCACTATTTAGCAGAGCAAACAAGAATTAAACGGTATTGGATCCATTCTAGGACCATCTTCAGCCGTTAGACTGTAAAACCACGGATAAATAAACATGCGTCACGTGATATGAGCGTTAAGCCATTTTCAGGCAGAAGAGAGCGCTTCCAGTTCTTGCGTGATAATTTCAGATTTTTCTCAGTGTTGAATTTGTAGAGCTTCGGCAAAATAACCTTCGTCATGGTGATTGACGTGTTGTATAATTTTGGCGTCGTGCCAACGGATGTGGATGTTATGTTCTAAAGCAGGTATAGATAAAGCTGTGGTGGTTGCGCATGTTTAGAAATAGCCATAGGCAAATAAATCATATTTATCTTTTATTAGACAAAACAAGAATTTTGCCTTAAGAATCAGTTGTAGCTTCATAAACCAAACTTCAAGGGAATTTACTCTAAATGAACCTAATACTTGCCAAATTTTATCTCTTGATATGTTTAACAGAAACTTTAATCATTTGAAATAATTTAAACTAATAGCATCATCTTGTAATTAGAATATTTAATAATGAATAAATTATATAAATGGCACCACTCTTTGATTTAATCATTAAAGAATATTCTTATTATGAGATGGCACTAAAATTAGTTTAAATTATTTCAAATGATTAAAATTTTCATTAAACATATCAAGGGATAAAATTTGGCAAGTATTAGGTTCATTTAGGATCAGTTGTATTTTATTATCTATGAAAAAATATATAGATGATGAAAATGTTTCCTTAAGCAAATTTTTTCATTTTTATAGTTTTAACTTTTCACAATAATTTTAATGAAATATATATATATATATATATTGCATATTAATTTGAATTAATTTTTTAGTTATAATAATTAAATCAATTTACCTATTTTATCTTTTATTCGTTTTTGATCTTCCCATCTTAATGATTCAAAATGTTCAATATCACCTGTTGTTTTTATACGATTACGTATAAAAAAACATTTAAAGTGAAACCAGTTTGGTATTTTTCCATCAAATTTTGGTGACTAGAAATATAAATCAAAAAATAAATAAAAAATTAAATAAATTTTATTTGTTGTATTATATTTAATCTTATAAATCAAAATTTCATATCATTATTAAATATTTAAAACATAGTAAATCTTCAAGTTTAATGTATTAATTATGACAAAGAATATTTGCTAAATCTAATATGACTTTATTGATGATGGTAAAAATAATACACACATTAAGTGTCTTCAGTCAATATAAACCTAAGTTTTCTTTCTGCTGAATGCACACTTGAGATAACTATCAAATGTGAATGTGTGCTGAAGTTTAACTTTCAAACACTGACATACCAAATCTTAAAAATAGCTGTTAGAATAAAATAGGATATTCTTAAAGTGCATAGTAAAATAGCTACTGTTTATCATCACTAGTTATTATTATTAGCTGTTTATTGTGATGAAAATAAGAAAACTAACAGATATTTTTGATAGTAATTTATCTTAATTTATCAATACTGCTAGCTACTGTTATCAAAAATTTTGTAAAGAGCTGTCAATATTGATAGATATGTCTTCCCAATGAAAGTTTTCATTTTTGTTTTCATCTGTATCCTTACACTAATAAATTTAGTTAAAAGATGGAGATTTCTTATAATGTCACCTGATAGTAAGATTAAAAGCAGTATGCAAATTTTGTAATGCAGTATAATCAGATTTTCTGGATGATAATATTGATAAAATGTTCTAATATACAAGGTGTGTTCAAAAAGAAACCGAACTTTTGTTATAACATTTTTATTGCTCATTGCACAACATTTTAAGCACTGTCTCCCTCAAAGTAATCCCCTCTACTGGCAATACACCATTCCCAACGATGCTTCCATTTTTGGAAAGCCTCCTGGAATGCACTTTCTGAGATGGCGCGCAGGTCTTTTGTCGCATTGTCCTGAATCTCCTCTATGGTTTGGAAACGATGTCCTTTCAACGACGTTTTAAGTTTGGGAAACAGGAAAAAGTCTGCTGGGGCTAGATCCGGAGAATACGGTGGATGGGGCACAACGGTAGTGTGATGTTTTGCTAGATAGCTGCAGACATCCAAGTCTGGTTTTCCCACAGTTCAGGCCTCTTCCTACGCATGGCATCCCTCAAATGCACTAGAATTCCCTGGTAGACTTCCTTATTTACCATCTGACCATATGGTACAAATTCCTGATGGACAATGTCTTTGCAGTCAAAAAACACAACCAACATCACCTTGATCTTTGATCGACTCATGCGTGCTTTTTTTGGACGAGGAGATCCTTTCCCCATCCACTGTGACAACTGCACCTTCGTTTCAATATCATACCCATAAATTCAAGTCTCATTGGCTGTTATGATGTTCTTAAGGAAGTTTTCATTGTCATTGGCAGTGGCAAGCAGTTCCTGGCTGATTTCAATACACTTCTGTTTCTGATTGTCAGTCAACAAATGCGGCACAAATTTTGCACTGACACGACGCATCTCAAGTTTGTCACTCAAAATTTGATTAGCATGATCCTACGCTGATGCCCACTTCGTCAGCAACTTCTTGAACAGTTAAACGACGATTTCCATGGATCACAGCACAAACTCTCTCGACATGGTTATCGTCTGTTGATGTGAAAGCTTGTCCAGGCTTGGAATCATCATTAACCGATATTCTGCCGTGTTCAAAACGCTTAAACCACTCATAGCACTGCATGCGACTCATACAGTCCTCCCCGTATGCTTGGCTAAGCAATTGAAATGTCTCTGTAAAAGTTTTGCCAAGTTTGTAGTAAAAATACGTGTTCACACACGTACACACACGTTGTTCTTCAAGCTCTTTCATTGTCACTTTGGCACTAATCCGACAAACAGCTTGTGAATGTGCTCACTTCAGCAGTTGTAGCTTGCCAATTAACTGTCAGAGCGAAACATGGCAAATGGCATGTTGTTGTCTAAACCTGCTTCTATGTGCGCTTAGTAGCCACAACACGCTCCCCCTGCCGGTTGGCCCGCTATTTCAAAAGTGCAGTTTCTTTTTGAACACACCTCGTATACCACATTCATTAATGTAGGTTCTACCTCCAGTTTCACTAGAAAATTCATTAAAAGAATTGCATAATAAAACTATGAATAGTGATGATTTCTTTAATACATTTGTAAATAAAAAATAGCATGTTCCAAGAGCTGTTTTTGTTGATTTAAAATCTACAGTAGTCGATAAAATATGCATTGAAATCTATTGTCAAGTTTATCATTCAGAACAACTGATTATAGGAAAAGATGCTGTCAATAATTATGCCAGATTGACATTATATATAATTTAATTTTATCATGAAGTGGAAAAAATGAAAAATAACTTTGGAATATCAACATTAATAAAGCATTTTCTTGACAATTTCTAACAAATAAAATAATTTATAGTTTACTTCATGTTCTTTTATTGATATTCTTTTTTCTCCTGAGGGATCTAATATCGAGCACTGGATTTCAGTGACTATGGTAAGTTTCTGATAATTTCAGGATATGCTGAAAATTCAGATAACATTATTGATATCATAGAATCATAATTAAATTTTTTGCTGAAATCATTTTATGTAATTTAATCTGAGAACTATTAAACTGTGTAATTTCAATTGCTATAGACCAGGGGTGGCCAACAGGTCGATCGCGGGACGATTTGTAGTCGATCTTCGTAAGTTATCGGATGACTCTCTTACTGCATAGTGCCTTCTCTAGACAACTAAACCAAACTTTTGCGCTTTATTGCTGAATATGGCCCAAAACAGAATAGCAGGTAGCAGCAAAGCATTTAGACAAAATTCTAAAATTGCCGACGATTGCCAACATGGTGCCTATGAATTGACAGTTGTGAGAGTTGAAGTGAATTATTAGCCAACATGGCGTCTATGAATTGACAGTTGTGAAAATTGAAGTGAAGTATGGTATTGTGTTTGAGATTTATGAGTAAAATAAAAGGAAAAAACCGTCACCGCTGCCGGATATCTCGTTTTGGACTAATGTCATTTTGGGATATGTGATTTTGGCTCCTATCTCTACTCTCACCATCAAACAAAAAATTTCGAAATAGATCGCAAACTCATTGTTAACATATTAAAGTCAATCTTAATTACAAACAAGTGTAGCTCGCAAACTCATTGTTAACATATAAAGTCGATCTTAATGAGCAAACAAGTTGGCCACCCCTGCTATAGACCTACTAACTAATTAATTTTTATAAATTATTTATCAAATGCATTTTTATATTAAAAGCAGACATTTCTAAGTTATAAACTTAATTCATACATAAATTCTGTTCATAACTTAAATTTTAATGTTAGAGAAGAAATCCAGAAGAATAAAATTCATATCCTGCCAAAATAAAGCTAATCTGTCATACACAATATATAATGTACTATAATGTACAGATTTGTGGAGGTCAGGAATCCCCCCGAGCGGAGACAGGTTGAGGAATGTGACGGTAATGTCGTAATAGAATAACAGGATATATTAAATGTCATTATTGTTCTTCAAGGTAATAAATTTAAGATAGTTTATTCAAGTGTTGATGCAAAGTCCAAGAACTGACACCTAAACCATCTGTAAGGTCATCCCCAGGAAAGGGCACCAAAAAGGTCAAAAATATAAAAGAGCAAGTCTGCCTGAGATCAAGGCTTCACTTTGTTTTTCATCTAGTCTGTTTCCATTCTACTGGCTTGACTAACGATATCCGGAACAGACATACAGAAACCATTGTTCCTCCACTCATATTCCACTTTGGATTAGTACATCTTGAAGAATCTTGGAATAGCCCACTATCAAGAACTGATGGTGCAATTTCACGACAGGACCAAATGAATTGAACGTGTTCTCCTATTATCAAATTGGACTAAAGACTGTTACAAAAGTAGGACTAAAGTCTGTCTGCAATTTATGACTCCTCCTCTCCAATTCGGCAATGTTCAAAGAAATCAGTTATTTTAAGGTATCTTTTTTGTTTTTGTGCCTGAATTAAAGTGTAAAATTTGTAAATAGATATTTCCTCTCAGATCAATAAAGAAGCTGTTGATTTTATTCAATGTTGTCTCAGTCCATACATGCCGAACTGCATCTACATCGTCCTTACCTCGCACGCGCTTTGGTGACCACTTGAATGCCTAACACTTGTTGTTCGCATTTCTGTTTCCGGGGATGGGAACCCACAGATTTATATATACTCTCTCTATTAATTATTAATAACTAATATAGCAAAATATATTTAAAATGTTAAATCATAAATAAATAAGAATAAACTTCAATATTGAAGTAAAAAAATTTCTCAATTTTATCATCAAGATACTGATTTTATACACAACTTATACTGATGGTGGATACTGGTTTTTCACACAACTTATTGATAACATTGTCATAAAAATACTGTGGTCTAAAGTGGTCATATATAAATAAAATCATAAAAGCAAATATATTTTTTTATAAAATAATTTTTTATTCGTTTATGTAATTTTCTATAAACCCAAAGTTTAAAATAACATTAATTCTGTAGAAATCATAACTAAGATTTTAATTTTTTTTCATAATATAGTAATCAAACACTAATAAAATTGACAAATTATATCCATATACAAGATATATATTGTATATTTCATATACACCTACTGCTGTTCTTTCTTAAAAATTATTTCAAAAATTTTTTTCTAGCTTTAAATCTCAAATCAATTATGACTAGCAAAAATTCTCTTTCCATAAAAGTTTCACCAATTTTAACATTTTTATAAATATTTATAGCATTTTCTTGAATTAGCTTAAGAAATACTGGAATGTTTTTCTCATTCTGATCTTCCAATCACAAAATTATATGGTTTTGCCATTTCATCCATTACTGTAGCTAATCTCTTTGTAATAATTGTTGACTTCATTGGTACATACTGTTTAACATACTGCATAATTTATTCTTAATTTTTAATAACTGTTATGACAGTGGAACAATCCACAGCAAAATGACAAGCAACTTCTATCATTTTTTTTTTTCCATCAGTAATACAGGATGTCCATAAATGTTTACCCTGATTTCAAGATTAAATATTAATTATATTTATGATGGTAACGTTTGTTTTTTATTACAGGTCTACTAGGGAACCCATGAAGTTTCTGTACAGTTGTGTCTCATTCAACACTTTTGTCACAAGGAGTGCTGCGTGAGCTATATCGTAAAAATGGCTTCCCCCCAGGAGAAAGCTCAATGTGTTGTGTGGCTAGCAGAAACCAAATCACCAATTACTGTGCAGCAAAAGTTTAGGTCCCATTATGGAAAGAAAGCACCTGATGTCAAGTTAATCAGAACATGGATGGAAACTAAACCAGATGATTGCCAAAAACGTGAACAATTTGCAATGGACATGCTGAACCGTTCGGATGAGGACAATGATTTCTTGAAGCATGTGTGTTTTTCCGATGAGGCTACATTTCATGTTTCTGGCTCAGTTAACCGCACAGTAATTTGTGATTTGGTTTCTGCTAGCCACACAACACATTGAGCTTTCTCCTGTGGGGAAACCATTTTTACGATATAGCTCCTTGTGGCGAAAGTGTTGAATGACACACAACTGTACAGAAACTTCATGGGTTCCCTAGTAGACCTGTAATAAAAAACAAACATTACCATCATAAATATAATTAACATTTAATCTTGAAATCAGGGTAAACATTTATGGACACCCTGGGTCAATCCACATCAAGGGGACCAGGGGTCCCCACTCGACCATCTCCAAATTTGATGAAACTTGGTATGAAGGTTCTATATGGTCTTTGATGGTTGTATCCCAAGTTTCAGTTCAGTATCTTCAGTGGTTGAATTTTTAGGGGCTTTGAAAGAGAAGCCATTCACCTTCGTGTCGCGTACGAATGTGCAAAAGTGTCAAGTTTGCTAGGCTTTTTTAAAAGTTCTAGCAAACATTTATTTGTTTGCTTTAATATATATGGACAACTTTTTATGCTGAATCCAACCATGGCAAAATTTATGGATTTAACTGCATTGTAGTATAGTTACAGACATCAAAAGTTACTAAAAAATTCGTCGCATGATTCCGAGAGCTAAAGTTTGATGGGTTACTGTTCCATTTCAAATGAAACAATTACCCCAAAACTTAAGGAGGTTATTTCCAACTATAATGTGTATGTGTAGATCAAATTTGATCATCATTGGATTCCTAGATTAAAAGATATGCATCTCCAAAGTTGACAAAAATTTTCAACAAGCAAATTTTAGGGTATCTTTGAGGGTCAGTATCTCAACTGTGTCATCTTCAATCTCTTTTTTCTTGCCATAGCTGGAAAGAGCATGATTTAAGCTTTCAAAGCTATATTGTTTAATTTCTGGATCTTTTGTTTTTATGAGTAAGAATATCTTTCAAAAGTTACTGCTTTAATACTTCGCAAAACTTTCAAACAGTGAAATATTATGCCTGAAAATACTGCTAGGCAATTTATTTTTTTATTCAATGCAGACCAAAAAACAATTGAAGCACACAGCAAATTTAAAAAACAAAACTACAAAAAACTCAGTTCCATTTTTGTTTAAACAGTTCTTCAATTTTGTCCAGAATAGATTGTGGATAACTGTATTGTCTTCCTGATGATGATGTTGATGGTGCCTCTAAAGTCATAAAAATATGTTGCTCAGGGATCCAGCATCTGTCTTTAGTAGTTGGCCAGTGAAATGAACGAGCAGAGCCATGTGGGTGCATAAAGCTGATAAGCACATCTTGTTCTTCATGTGAAACTTCACACACATTTCCAACCCACCAAAAATTGTCATACATACATGTGACATATTGTCCTGGCTGTAAGTTTGCATTTGAGATATATGAAATTTCTTCATCTGCTTCAAAGGCATTGACTGTGAATGCTGTAGCATCATTGGAAACTCTGCTCACCTGCAGCTTATTAAAATTAATTGGCCTAAATTGATGATTTTCCCTTGTTCCAGCAATTGTATGTCCCTTGGCAAACCTTCTTTCTTGATCAGGCTGAATTTTTTCAATTTCTTCTTTTGGTACATAAAAAAATTTTATGCCTGGAATACTATCATCACAGAATTTGAATAAATCATACGGGGTCAATATTTGGTTATCTAAGGGCCTCTGTAGACTAGCACGGGCTGCTAGCCTTTTTGCTGTTCCTCCAATTCCATCACAAGGTGATTTACCATGGCTTGTTCCAAAAAAATTCCATTCAGCCATGATGCCGAAATCCTCTTCATGCAGGCATAAATTTATAAAATTTTTGAAATTTTTATATTGAGCAGCTAACCCATCACTGAAGTAATAAATAAAAATAAGGGCACCAGGCCCTGTCAATACGTACATGACAACAGAGTTGTAGCAGGTCCTCGGCCTGTCATGTACGTATTGACAACGGAGTGCAAAGGGTTAAAGCATTTTATGAGCTTTTATTATATTTCTGTTTCATATTATAAATAAATAAATAACACAATACTTTTTGTTAGCATACATACACCCTAAACCACAGGTGACATTTGTTTACTTAAAGATATTATATTGAACATATTTTGATTTTTGAACTTATCGACAATCCATTTTACTAACTTTTGAAAGATATTCTTACTCATAAAAACAAAAGATCCAGAAATTAAACAATATAGCTTTGAAAGCTTAAATCATGCTCTTTCCAGCTATGGCAAGAAAAAAGAGATTGAAGATGACACAGTTGAGATACTGACCCTCAAAGATACCCTAAAATTTGCTTGTTGAAAATTTTTGTCAACTTTGGAGATGCATATCTTTTAATCTAGGAATCCAATGATGATCAAATTTGATCTACACATACACATTATAGTTGGAAATAACCTCCTTAAGTTTTGGGGTAATTGTTTCATTTGAAATGGAACAGTAACCCATCAAACTTTAGCTCTCGGAATCATGCGACAAATTTTTTAGTAACTTTTGATGTCTGTAACTATACTACAATGCAGTTAAATCCATAAATTTTGCCATGGTTGGATTCAGCATAAAAAGTTGTCCATATATATTAAAGCAAACAAATAAATGTTTGCTAGAACTTTTAAAAAAGCCTAGCAAACTTGACACTTTTGCACATTCGTACGCGACACGAAGGTGAATGGCTTCTCTTTCAAAGCCCCTAAAAATTCAACCACTGAAGATACTGAACTGAAACTTGGGATACAACCATCAAAGACCATATAGAACCTTCATACCAAGTTTCATCAAATTTGGAGATGGTCGAGTGGGGACACTTTTCAATATTGGTCCCTTTGACATGGAATGACCCCCCTGTATTTTTATATGTTTATGCAACACTTTAATTTAGGAATAAAATAACTATTACTATCCATTTTTCATTTTCCAGTCACATTAGCAGTCTAACAAAGCAGAAACCTTTATACTTAACTGAAGTGAAAAAGCACATCAAGCTGCTTGATGTGCTTTTCACTTCAGTTAAGTATTTAGATAACTAACAATAAGAGTTGACGCAGTTATTATCTTACGTAAAAAATGAAACCTTTATACAATATCTTATAATAAAAACAATCAAATCAAAAAGCAGTGTAGAGTTACTTCAACAGGATTGTGACATTGTAAACTAATATTTTCTTTTGCACCAACACAATAAACAATTATCCATATATTTCATCTTTTTATCAAAATTTTTTTAATTTTCATAAAACTTTTAAATTTGTAAAAAATTATGTTTACAGGTATTCCCTGACTTTCACAAATGAGAGACTAAAAAAATTTAGATAAATTGAATTTTGCAGAAATCAGAAAAATGATATTTTAATAAAAATTCTGAAGTAAAAACTGCCAAAGATAGTGGACTACTGCAATTACATCTATATAATGTTATGATGCAATATTGTTCTCATATTGTGTAATTATTATTAAAAATGAGTGAAAGTGAGACAATACACATCATATATCATTATATAAATAATATGATAATTAATTTACCCAGCAGTGACAAAGTGCAGGATTCATTTACCAGATGCAAAAAATAAAAATACCAATATTAAAGAATTTTTAATAAAATCTTAAAAAATTAAAATTTTCCTAAACCACTAGGTCCTTCTTGATGCAATCATAAATACAAAACTTGAATATTACTGCTCTTTTAGGTATCTAAATGAGCAGTAATATTCAAGTTTTGGACTGCTTGGTAGTGCTTGGAAATAATCTTTCACATCGAAAGATTATTTCCAAGTACTACCAAGCAGTCCAAAATTACTTTTTTTAAATAAATCCAAATATACTAGCCAAAATCTAGCCCTTGAATTACAACGGAATATTAATGATTGGATCTGTCGGCTAGAGTCCGATGTAAAGGTATCATTATCTATCTCTAAATTAATATAACTGTCTGAAGAATCAATCTGCTC